>JAZKJV010010128.1:0-79785 GCA_037367405.1 Ottelia alismoides | reverse complement strand
TTATCTGATTTACACAGTTCTCATATATATTGGGATGTGACAAAGGTAAAGAGGATATCCCAGTTCTTGCTAGAGACATAGCAGTAAGTATATCTCTTTGCTTTGAAAGTTAATAAGGGAATAGACTTTCAAAGTTGAAATGGCAAGACTAATATGATTTAAAATGCCTTAATCAAATATCCTAAAAATGAATATATAATTATTTATATGTTCTGATATATAGGTGCATTCTAATTTCAGAAAAATGAAGTCCATGAACCCTCTGAGCAGGCTCAAGGAGGTCAATCAGTTGATCGAACCAAATTATTCGGATTAGATCTGAAATTTAGATTTTGTCCTATGTGCTATTAAAGAACAAGATTGCGACCCAAAGACCCGGTAAGACATCAATTTTAATGAAAAATACGATGAAGATCATAATCTGGCAAGGTGTTATTTCTTGGTTCATTATCTAATGTGCTCAGAAGCAGCATGTGGAGATGAATCATTGCCAAGAGATTATGTTGAATCTGAAAGAAATGTTCAGTAATAGTGAACCGCAAGCGTTATAATGTAATGAAAGAGCTTATTCGCTGCAAAATGCAGGAAGGGACCTCTGTCAGAGAACATGTACTCAAAATGTTTGGGTACCTCTCTGATTGAAACCCCGGGAGCCTTCATGGATGCTGACATGCATGATGATTTCATTCTGTTTTTGCTCCCTAAGTCTTTCAACAACTTTGTTGTCACATTCCACATGAGCAAAGTTGATTATATTAACGTTGGATTTTTAGCTGCATTAAAATCTACTGAAGATGTAATGAGGAAGGATGGTCCCTCTGCCAGTACAATGATTGCATAGGTCAAAGGAAAGCATGGTCGGAAGCAAGGTTCTCGGAAGGACCCGACCCAGAAGAGAAATAAGAAGAATCAAGGTGTCGTCTCATCTTCTGGTGCATCCACGTTATAATAGTGCGAAGAAAAACCGGCGTTTGTCACCACTGTAAAAAGCTGGGCACTGAAGGCGTAACTGCCTGGAATACATGAAGTCGGTTGACAAAGGTAAAGCCCTTGCAGGTATGAAATCTACTTTCATCATTGAAACTAGTTTTCTTGTTGGACGAGAAGGGAAGTTGGGTTGTTGATTTTTGTGCTTCTGTTCATGTATGCAATGTGTGCATCTATTTCAGGAAACTAGGAATCTGGAAAAATGGGAGATAGTCATCCAGATGGGATCATATGCAAGTGTTGCAGCAGTCGCCATCGGAACTTGCCTACTATCATTATCTAGTGGGAGAGTCCTTTTACTTAATAAGTGTCTTTTATTTACCTAAAGTCAGAAGGAATTTGATATATGTATCTAAACTTGTTAGAAGTGGATATTCATTCCTTTTCTGCAATAATTAGTCATAAATCATTATGATAAATATATTGCGGATGGTATTTTGACTTCTGGTGGACTCTATGAATTGTACATTAATGAATGTGTCATGAATGTTACTACCACTAATAATGAAAACCCTAAAAGATCCAGGGAGGATGGAAATTATTCAGAATATTATTTGGCATCAAAGGCTTGGTCCATTTTATCTGTTGATGGGATCAATAGATTGATAAAGGATGGACTTTTAGATTTTCTACAGGTTCAATCTTTGCCAACCTGCGAACATTGCACTCGAGGTAAAATGACTAGAACATCTTTCCGTAACATGTTTACAAGATGCGAAGGTATTCTTGACCTAGTACATACCGATGTATGTGGTCCCTTCAGTATCACGACTCGAAATGGATATCGATATTATTTGATGTTTATTGATGACCATTCACGATACGGGTTTACCTTCCTGTACGTAATAAATCTGAAATCTTTGAAAAGTTTAAAGAGTTCAAATCTTTGGTTGAGAACCAAATTGATAGGAAGATTAAAAGAATTCGATCTGACCGAGGTGGAGAGTACCTCTTAGATGAATTCAAGGAATATCTTAAAGAGAATGTAATGTTCTCCAATCTTTACTCCTCCTGAAACCCCCCAACTTAATGGTGCTGCTGAAAGACGCAACATGACTATCATGGATATGTCCGATCAATGATGATCAAAGCACATTTACCTCTTAATTTCTGAGGATATGCAATAGAGACTGCAATACATATCCTGAATAAGATTCCCTAGCAAATCTGTGCCTAAGACTCCCATGAGCTCTGGTATGGAACCTAGTGTGAAATACTTTGAGAGTTTGGGGGTTGCTTAGTCCATGCGAAGAAAGTGGATGCAAGTAAGCTGGAATCTCGCTCTCACGAGTGTTTACTTCATTGGGTATGTTAAAGATGTCATTGGATACCAGCTTTATAACCCTGAGACCCAAAAGGTTTTCGTCTCCAGGGATGTGAAATTCTGTAGGATTATTTCCTTAAAGGACAAAACAAGAATGAAGTGGAAGAATTCATTGAATCCCCCTGAGGATTCTGAGATTCCTGAACCAGAAACTGAAGAGATAAATAAATATGAAACACCTATACCTCTTCGAAGGAACTCGAGGGTGGTTGCACCACCTGAAAGGTATGGATTCCATGTGTCAGGTGAAACTGACAATGATCCTGCTTCATTTGATGAGCACTCGCGGATCATGACATGGATAGATGGATGCTAGCAATGAAGTCAGAAATTGACTCCATGCATAAGAATGGTGTATGAACCCTAGAAGATCCACTTAAGGGGGTAAACCCATTGGGTGTAAATGGATATTCAAGAGAAAAAAGGGACCTAATGGGAAAGTAGAGACTTTCAAAGCACGGCTCGTGGCCAAGGGATACACACAGAGAGAAGGCATCGACGATGATGAGGCGTTCTCTCCTGTGGCTATGCTTAAGTCCATCAGGACACTGCTGGCTATGGATGCATCTCTTGACTACGACATCTGGCAGATGGACGTCAAGACAGGCTTTCCTCAATGGATACCTCGAGAGGATATCTATATGGAGCAGCCCCAGGGCTTCATAGTTGATGATGGAAAAATATGCAAGCTGAAGAAATCTATCTATGGGCTCAAACAAGCTTCTTGTAGCTGGAATATCATATTTGACGAAACTATAAAGAGTTATGACTTTGTACATAATCCTGATGAACCTTGTGTGTACAAGAAGCTTAGTGGGAGCGTCATTGTGTTCATCGTGCTTTACGTAGATGATATCCTTATCATTGAAAATGATACAGGGATTGATGACCGGTGTGAAAATTTGGCTATCTCATACCTTCGAGATGAAAGATCTTGGAAGATGCCTTTTACATCTAGGTCTGAAGTTGTTCAGAAATTGAGAAAAGAGGATATTGAGATTATTACAACATGGGTACATTAAGAAGATTCTTTAACATTTCCGTATGGATAGTTCCAAGAAAGGGTTCCTCCCCTTAAGACATGATATACACCTGTCTAAAAGGGATGGCTCCTCAAAGTGTTGCGGAAAAGAAGGCCATGGCTGGATGCCCTTATGCATCGATCGTAGGAAGCTTAATGTATGCCATGACGTGTACTAGGCCAGATATCTACCATGCAGTGGGAGTGGTAAGTCGTTACCAATCCTGCTATGGAGAGCAGCAATGGATGCAGTGAAGAACATTTTCAAATATCTAAGACGGACGCAAGATTACATCTTGGTCTATGGAGATGGTGATCTCCAAGTCCTGGGATATACAGATTCAGACTTCCCAGTCGGATATTAATGATCGAAAGTCGACATCAGAGTTTGTGTTCCTATTAAACGGTGGTGCTGTGAGCTGGAGAAGCAAGAAGCAAGACACTACAACAGATTCAACAACAGAAGCTGAATATACTTGCCCGCATCAGATGCTGCAAAGGAGGCGGTGTGGTTGCGCAAGTTCATCCTAGAACTTGGCATAGTTTCCTTTGATACTCCCATCCCGTTACTCTACGATAACACGGCCATTACCAGGTGAAGGAACCCAGATGGCATCAAAAGAGCAAGCACGTGGAAGGAATACCACATCATTCAGGAGATTCAAAAGCGTGGTAATATCGTCATCACAAAGGTGATCTCTGCTGACAACATTGCTGATCCTCTTACCAAACCTCTGACACAAGAAGGTTTTCGACCAACATTTAATGAGTATGGGTTTAAGGATTGTTCCTTAAATGGTTATGAGGGCTAGTGGTAGATTGTTAGCCATGTGAGCCCGAGGCAAACCATTCTTACAATAAATGTTATTGTAATATATGATTTATCAATAAAAGCTATTGATTATTTTCACTCCCTTTCTGAGATTAAATGAATGAATGCATTATAAAGTCCCTTTATACAATTAGGGTTATGTACCATGGTCGTCTTGATAATCATACAGCTATTGATTCATTAATTGAATCATAGAGGTTGGTGCTTGGATGAATATCTAAGGAGTTAGATAGCAGACTCATCAAGCACCGACAAATGATTATTAAGAGAGATGATCTCCAGCTTGAGTAGGAGATGTCAATCCTTTCTCATTAAGGATGGTATCTGACCGACCTCTTGATGCAGGTCCTCTGCATGGGAATGGTGATTCGGCGGTGTCAGATTAGTTAGGTCAAAGGGTTGACTTAACGAGGTCAAGATAACCTAAGTCCTACGTTGAATGTTGTCATAATATAGGCACACATCCTTTGACCAGAGACTTATGTGTTATTATATGTCTGAATGTGTACATTTGGAAGACCAATAGGTTGATGACCTAACCGAGGTCTATACACCGGCGAGATGGTGTACATGTAAGGGCATATGAGTAATACGATCTCTCAAAGGATCATACAGGTTCACTTGCGAACCGGAAGACATGATCTCACTCATGAGATACTGGGACCGATCAAATTCCATGCATGGTTGTTGTGCTTTGGAAGTATGACAAGAATTTGAAGGTATGATGTATGCTTTGGGAAAGCATATGATCGATACCCGATTCCCAGTGACCACGATTGAGAAACTTGATGATTAACCCTAAAGATGAAAGTGTAAAATTGATCTATATTTTTGGGTTTTTCATAGGTCTTCCAGTATGCAGGATGTACAGGTGTTAGGAATACCTGAAGGTGATGTGATCATAAACGATTGTATAACTATGACATTTCCATTCCGAGGGAGTGATGAGACGGGTTTGGATTTTAGTGACTCTCAGTAGAGAAGTAATCTGATCTTGGTCCAAGTGTTGGGATATTAATCTGAATGAGATTCAAATACAATGAGAAGATTAGATTTGTGGTCTTGATTTAATCAAGCATCTATAAGATGTCTGTGAGATATGGATTTGAGATGTGATCTCAACATCCAAGTCACTATACGTGGAACAATACAATCATCCTGTCCTTATCTCCAAGTATCTACGGAGAAAGAGCATTATTCTTGAAATAGTTTAAGAATAATTCCATAGTTGAAATTTATCTAAGGATTGAAAAATGGATAATTAAATCTGATTTAATTATCTTGAATGATGTGAATTTGATTCACATTATTGGGATGCATGTGAATGAATATCCAATATAATTAAATGTGATTTAATTATTATGGATAGGAATAATGTGGATAGCAATACCCAATTATTCATAATATATTAGAAATGTGATTTATAATGTATTAAAGAGAGCTTATTATGATTTATATTTGTTGATTAATTATTGATGTGAATTGGATTCACATTAGATAATTAATTGAAAATGTCAATCACATTTTATTTTCGGTTGTGAATGTGATTCACAAATTTCCAATGGCAAGATTGCAATATTCTCAAAATAATTATGAATTATTCTTGTAGAATAATTTACAACAAGTGTTGTTGTAAAATCATGAAGATTTCCAAGGAATCTTGAAATATCAACAAGATTTCATGAGATTGCATGGAGATCTAACCCTTCCATATTGGAAAGGTGGACGGCTACAATTTCTCTATATAAATTGGTAGGCATCCATTTTTAAATATGGAGAGTGAAATCTCCATCCAATAATCTCCATGTATGCTTGATTTAATTTAGGATTGAGTTATATTTTGATTTATCAAATATATTTGATATAAATTAAATTAATTATTGTTGAAGCACAAATCAATATCATCCATTGATTTTGTGTATCCCATGGATTGTGATCCATGGGCTCCCAAAACCCTATATAAGGAGAGGCACTCCATGCTCTCTAGTGTTAATAAGAAAACATAACAAGATCTCTCCTCTCTCTCTATTCACATGCCCTCTCTCCTCTCTCTCCATTAGTGATCGTCCACCAAGCCCTAGAGAAGGAGTCCTCGACGTTGTGTCGCCGCTTCGATGACTCTTGGTTCTCCATCTTCTTTGGTGTGCTTCTCTCACGAAGAAGGCGTTAGATCTCATGTGACGAGATCAAGAGTTCTCTAGCTTGGATCAACACGTTGGATTGCGAGGATCACGCGGCTCATCTCCACGCTCGCAAGCATCTTCTCCAAAGATCAGACTTGAGATAGGTGGTCTCGTTTCGTAGAGACTTGATCACAACACACTACAAGAGGTATTTCCTTTTAACCTTGATAAGGTTTAGATGAAACGATTCGATAATCGTTCTTGGATCATGCTGGTTCATCACATGAAAAAAATTTAAATTCCGATGCTTTGAACAACTAGTGTGACTAGTAGTTCTTAATGGTATATGATACGATGCTCACGCTTCCGTGATGCGCTTGAGGAATATTCGATATCCTTCGTCCACCCCCGGGATTGCCATCCCCTTGCAGCGCGGGCACACATCGTCGTCGCCCAGCGGGCTGCTCACCGCCTGAAGCGCCCGCATCCTCGCCGCATGTTGTCGTTCATCTTCCGCCTCCACCGTGCCATTGCCAATGTCCAAGCATCTCAGCCGCAGAGCCCATCTGCGTCCCCGCGCGGACTATCGCCCAACACTGTGCGCCCACCGCTTGTTCTTCCACCTCGTTGCGGCCAGTAGGTGCCCGTCCCCACCTCAGCCGACCAATGAGGCCGCTGTGCACCGCCGCCGCCCATGTGCTGGGAGAAGAAGGGTGGGCGATGACGAGTCCGAAATTATTGCGTTTAAAAAGATGTGTTTATCATGCGTAAAAATAATGATTTTGTTTTGTCGTTCGTTGTAGGTGGCAATCGGAATCGGTCAAGAAAATAACCACACAAAATATTCAATTTTTAATCTCGTGGTTTTATGTTTATTTGCTTGGGCAAAATCCTACGGTCGAACACAAGGAGACAAAGGAACAACCTAGAGTTATGTCTATCGAAATTCGTGCACGGTTTTCGAGGTGATCTTTTTTTTGTAGTTTTCAATGCAATAAATGATGCAACATGCAATTTTTGGCCTATTTTAGGGACTAAAATATCAATTATGTTCAAACAACATCCGAAAAATATGAAACTGGCCACTATGCAAAATATGATGAAATAAATGCACTGTAATATTTTTGGAATTTTTAATGCAATATGATTTTTTTATGAATTTTTAAATGCAAACAAAATGAATTTCAATATTTAATTATAATAAATATTAAACCTAATTATTTTCAAGGAACAAAAATTATCTAAGATCTATCACTAGGTGATTGATCTAGAAAAATCCTAAACCTTAAAAATACTAGTTTCATATCTATTAAAATCAAACACTGAATTATGCAAATAAATTTTACAGGAAAATTATGCATGCAAATGAGATTCTTTTTTAGCACAATTTCAATCACAATTAATTCTACACAATATGTAATTTTTCGGAAATTTTTAGAGCAACGGTTAATTAAATATAAATTTAAGAGCACAAAGTGGGCAAAATATGCAAATTTCCACAAATAATTAATTATTAATTAACCACCTATCACAAAAATGTCCCACAATATGTCAAAACGTAGAGAATTTAATTGACCAACAAAGTGTTATTTTTGGATAAAAAATGATATGCTAGAGAGTCTAAAACTGAGAGGGAATGCAGGAGTATTATTGCAATATTTGAATAAATAAATAATGTAGAAAAATGAGAAAATGTAAATACCGATAAAGATGGGGGAGTTTCTGCAAAACCTCCAAGGGGAACGTGTTGCGCACGTGCCCTTGGATTAGGGGGATTGTTGTGTAAATAGGTGCAGTGGTAAGGGGCTCTTTGTAAATTGCCCATAGGGCACGTGCAAGGCACGTGACCATGGGGTAACCTCCTGCTGATGATGTCGTGCTGACGTAGCTCCCCCAACGCACGTGCCGCGCACGTGCATGGGGGCCTCGGGCCTGGGCGCCCGGTCGCGGCGGTTAGGAGGCGGAGGCGAGCCGACCAAGGGTCGGCGAGGCTTCACGGCTGGGAGGATGTCGGTGGAGCCTTGATGGATGGCAGCCGGAAGAAGGAGGTCGTAGTCAGAGCGTTGTCGCAGGTGGAGTAGATGCTGGAGCTTCCAGGCCTGGCTAAGGTTGCAGAGGAGCGACATATGCCCCTTAGTGATGCGACCGACGAGCTGCGGACTTGGGTGCGGTGGATGGTGAAAGAAGAAATAGTTGACGGTGGTCGGAGTCGAAGAGGTTGGTGGTGATTGTTGTCGATGAAGCTTGGCGGAGTTGTTGACGTTGGCTCGACGGCGATGCTGGAGCTTGGCAACAAGGCGGCGAGGGGTCGCTGCTGCAACGGTCAAGCGGGGTCGGATCTCGCCGCGAAGATGAAGCTCGTCGAGCTGTCACCACCGACGACGCTTGGAGTCAAGGGGCTATCGGCAGATGAAATTTGGAGGTCAGCAGCGGAGGTTCTTAACTAGGGTTGGGGATCGAGCCAGAGAAGGAAAAATCATGATTTGGAATCGGGGAGGAGATCTCATGATCGGGGAGATTCGATTGGATTTGGCTATGGGAAACGAAAGGGAAGGCGGTAGCGAGATATGTGGAGGAGGTGGCCTGAGATTCACGACGGCGGTGAACGGTGGGGCTCCCAATTGGGAAAGGCGACGGGAGGTGGAAGACGAGCAGTGGCCGTCCGATCGGCCGGGATCGGATGGCCACGATGGTGACGCGTGGCGGGCGGTTAGAGAGAAAGGGAGGGCACGTGCGGAGCACGTGTTTAGAAGGCATGTGCGACGCACGTGCAGTGCTTTAATTTTTTTATAAAAATGGATTAAAAATAATGCCAAAAATGGTTGACACGTGGTGGCTCCAGGAGCGGCCACGTGTCAGCACCAGAAAATTCGAAAAATAAAGATTTTTGTAAAATCAAAAATAAATAGTAAATGCCTCAGATCAAAAACGTTTCCTCACAAAAATTGCTCGTCTTGATGAGATCTACAACTTTCATGAAGACATCAAAAACCAAAACCAATCAAATGCACAAAGTGATATTTTTTGGGGTATTCCATGTACATAGAATACCTTGATTTTTGGGTTTTATAATTTTTTGTCATTTTTAACGCAGATAGAAATCCAGAAAAATATGATAAAATAAAAGATAAATATCTACACATTAATCTATTTTTTTTATTTTTATTAATTAAGAAAAAGAAGAAATAAAAAAACATGAAAAAGACCAATTTTGTACAGTCGGTTAGTGAAGACTCTGACCCCATTTGTTTCTTTGATTTCAAGCTCAATTTGGATTTGGATTTTTGTGCATTTTAATAAAACTTTTATCAAAGAAGATAAATGAAAAAGAAATGAATTAGAATAGGTTAAATATGTACATAAAATAATAAGTCAAAAACCGCTAAAATACAAAATATACAAAGGGGCCCAAAACCCAACTTTCACATATGAGATCCGATTCACTTGAACTTGGTCTTGTTTTGAAGGTGATTGAATGCACATTAGTTCAAAAGTGACTAGGATTAAAATAGACACTGGATGGGGAAGATATGAGATTTTTAGTCCTTGGGTCAGTGATTTTTTTGTATTTTTCATTTATTCTTGTTAGTGATATGTACACAGTGGAGGTAGTTTTGGGTCATTTGGAGTTAGCATGAATGAGTTAAAAAATCAGGGAAGTTAGGCTATTTACAGGTAATTTTTGCTTGGATTTTTTTTGGCTTCTTATTTTGTGCAGAAATTAGTGCTAAAATACAATTCTTATGAAACATGCATGAATGCTAATTATGCAGAATAGATGCCAAAATGTTGTTGATTTTGAGGGATCTGAGCTTAATAAATGAGATTTAGAGTGATATATCCGAGATTCATCATCCCCCTATACTTAAAGCATGCTCTCCCTGAGCATCAAAAAGAAATACCATGAAGTGAAATGAGATTGGGTTCCATACCAAGACCCATGAGCTGAAGGTGGAACTTTGGATTAATAATTTGCAGAACTTCTGTGAGACTTAGAATTTCAAAATCAACAGCCCTCAAGTTCTACACATCATTGCTACAGTTTCAGCTCAGAAGTCATCTTAGATCAATCCTCTTCCAAAAGCATACCCTATGAACATTGAACAATCGACTCATGTGTGTGAACAGTTTTAGCTCTTCCCACCCAGAATGTCGGACTACCGCGCAAACCTCCTCTCCAGTAACTCGTCCTCGAGGAGTCAGGTATTTCCCTTTTAAGGTCTGTCGTGCTGTGTTCACAATCGAATTGGGAGAGAAGTTAGAAGAAGGAGAAAAGAACTGGAGGGTGGCCCACCTCTCCTTGTGAAGTTGGCCAGTGTAGCCGAGTCTCCACCAAGATCAGCAGGTTTGCTTGAAGCTAGGACCTTTTTGGTCAGATTTTATTTGGTAGAATGCTTCTTTGTATTTGGAATTTTTGGTGGTTTCTGCTTGGATCTTGTTGTGCCCCTACGGATATAGAATCTTTTTTGTTTCCGTACATTTTTTGGGATCTTAGAAAAATTGTGCCAGTCGTCCATCTCTTTTTTGAAGCTTTATTTCAACCGTTCTTTAGATTTCTATGCTACCGAAAAGAAACTCACACAATCTTCCAACATCCTGTCTGATTTGAGCTAAGTGCATAGTGCGAGAGTACAAATTAATTCCCTATTCCAGAGTTGTACCCAGAATGAAGAGACCATGTTAGACACTAAGAGTCAAACGCTGCACATTGCCATGTTGAACTCAAAGAATTAAGTCAAAGACCTGAAGCTTCTAAATCCTATTTCTCGATGAAGTTCCTCTGAAAATTAGGTGGATTAAGGTCAAGTCCAGACCACTCTCGGTTTCTGCTCATAACTTGGTTCAGAACCCAAATGACTTTTCACAGATGCGAATGAATGCGATGCTGGATGAAGTGCAGGTGTGTGAAATGCAGAAATTTTTTTCTTTTGATTTTTTATGTAAGGGATTTTTGAGTTTTTTTTCAAATTATTTACCCACCCCGTAAATACATATAGACTTACGTGAAAGTACAAGGTATGGCTAAAATATATACACAATATATATACAGACCCCCTATACTTAGCGAGTGTTGTGTCCTCAAAGCACAAGAAGCGTAAAGAAGACATAGCTCGGGCTAAGCGTAAGAGAGTTGAAAAGAAAAAGAACAATATTTATAGGTTCGCCCCCTATACTTAGACTGTGAACAGTCTATATATAGAAGAAGAGTGGGAAAAATGAAGTGATCGGGGTATGTGAATGAGGAGAATATATACAGGTGAGAGTCGGTTCCCCCTATACTTAGGCTCTGGTCAGCTTAAGTATAAGAGAAAGGTCGAAATGGAGCGATCGGGAGATAGGAGAAGGAATGGTATACACAGATGGCATCGGTCTCCCCTATACTTAGGCCTTGGCCTAAGTAGAGGAAGAAGCTGTACAAGGAGACCGATGTAGTCGAGAGATAGGAGTGTGGTGAGGGAAATGGTATATACAGATGGCATCGGTCCCCTCCCCCTCTATACTTAGGACTTGGCCTAAGTAGAGGAAGAAGTTGTACAAGAAGATCGATGTGGTCGGGAGGAGGGTGGGTAGCCGATGATTAAGGCGGTTGTCGGCTGATCTTCTTGTGAGCCCTGTGATGGGATATCGGTATAACGAGACAGAGATGAAGCATATGATTCCCAACTATTATTAGTGTCATCCTCAGAAAATCATGGTGGATAGTAGATGAAACATTTGAGTCAAATGAAGGTAGCCATCAGAGTTATCCTCAGAGGAATAGTATTTGAAAGTGGACACACTCCAGATATTCATGCCTTTTTGTTTCTTCAATTGTTTCCTCAAAATTCATTCCTTTTTAAGATTAATCGGTTTGTCCTCAGATAAATACTCAGAAGCACCGGTCTCAGTCAGCTCATAAGAAATAATTCCAGTGTACTTGTAGAGGGCAGGAGCATCAGCTTTGGATGAATAGTAGTTAGGAACATGAGTTGTCCAACGAGAATCGAATTTTGGATCCTTGCGAATATATGGCTTTAGAGCTGCCGAACAGACTTCACTCATGTAGATTACCTTTTCCGGACCTGATGAGGGATCATCAGCTGATTCCTCTTCCGAAAGGTCAAAGGTGACTCTCTTTTTCTTGTTTCTTGAAGTTGTCGGCTCACTTGAGTATCCAGGTGAATAACCATTGGAATTCTTCTCCTTGGTCGGTGTGCGGCTAGCGTGTTTGTTCTTAGTCTCCTGAATGTTGGTGCACTCTCGATTTGGGATGATTTGGTCAAGATATTCAGAGCATGTTGCTCTAGGGTGCGACCATGCATATGTCTCAGAAACGTAGTAGAAGGATTTGTCTATTTTGAGATCTGCGGGAATTGAAATACTGGGGAGAGTTTCTGCATGTTCATTCTTAATTGATTTGATGTTGGAGCATTCCTGTGTCGAGTTGATGTAATCCATGTAGTCAGAGTAGGTTGACCCAGGGTGTGCCCATACATAAGTCTCCGGATCATATGATTCATATACATGATTCTCCATGGTGAGAGCAGCTGGGAATGGAGCAGGGGGGAGATTCTCTAAACCAATAGTCTCGTCAACAACCGCTATCTCAGGTGTCGTAGCGGGGTAGGGATCTTCTACCTCTTCATGGTTGCAGTTGTCGGGGACTTTGTGGGTTTCTTCAGAAGATCGTGGTTCTCAAAGACAGGGTCAGATCTAAGTGCTTCCAATGCTTTAAAATTGATTTCCCGAGTCTCACAATTGATAATTGCATTTGACAATGCTAAGAATGGTTTTCCGAGAATAATTGTAGATTGAGTGAATTCTCCTTGATGCTCAATATCAATGATCGTGAATTCTACTTTGAGCGGAGCACCTTGGAATTTCAGGATGACAAAATGATTCCTCCCGACCGCTTTATTGATCGGTCAGCCAATTGAACAATCTCTCGTATTTTTCTGATCGGGTTTCGAGTTTGAGTTCGTGAAATACAAAGGTCGGGAGGATATTAGATCGGTGAATCGTCATCAATCCGAGCATGGGTGGGAAATTGTATTTTTGATTTCACAGTCAAATCTGGGTAACCGCTTCACTATGCGGCTCTTGGTTTTTCTCCTCAACACCAAGGAGGAGGCCATTGACAAGATATGTCTCTCAGTCTTTGTCCGTATCCTGCCCGACTTTTTGATCATTAATTTGTCCATTAGAAATCCTTTAAGGTCGGGGAAGTGTTCAATGGCCTTTATAAAGGGAAGTTCAAAAATCAAGCGTTTCTCTAGTGCTTCCTGTAAAGCAGGATCTAAATTCTTCAGATCGTCTTCAGTCTCATTTTTTATGAAATTTTCTGGATTTTCGATTTTTTTTGTGGTTTTCAAAGATTTCTATTTTTTGGCATTTTCTGTGTGGTGTGGTGATATGGTGTATTCCTCAGATGAGCAGGGGATTTGATGTTCAGAGTAAATGCCAGAGGCATAGTCATTCCTAGGGGAGTAATATGCAGAAGTGTCGATGTTGGAATCGTCCTTAGTTTTTGAATATCCTCAAAATTTTCATCATGAGATCCAATCTTTTCCTCATCTATTTTTATGTTCGAGCTCCCATAAAATAAACTGAGTCGGTCAGTAAAATTTCTGAATTTTTCCTCTATTAATTCAAATTTCTTATTAATCCTCGAAATCTCATTCTCAAAAATATGTTCATGATCAATCATGGGAGCAGTTGGTGTGTGTTTTTGCATTTGATATTCAATAATTTCATTTTCCATTTTCCTGTATGTGCTAAGAGGAGAGTTTCTTGGAATATCCATTATATGGTCATTATTTTCTGAAAATTTCTCCTAAAAATTATGGAAGGAGGTTGCTCATGTGATCCATGCCTGTGGAGTTGGTTTGAGTAGAGTTCAATCCTTTGATCATGATTGGTCGGATCTTGATATTGTGGAGTCAGCATACAGGGTTTATGTGTTTCTATGTGGTCAGTCCAGTCCTCTGTATGAGTATCATGTATGATGAGGGGTTTGTCATGGTTAATCCAACGCTGATGATCATTAAGTGTGGATCTTTCCATCTGGGTTTGGTTTCTCGGCCAGTCATGAGACTTAAAGGTATTTTGATCTTGAAATATTTCATTAGCGAGAAACTGAGAATAAGACGGTTTAGTCCAAGATGGTAGGTGGTCATGTGCGGTCGGATGATTCGAGTAGGAATTCAATGAGGGGGCCGAATTCATCCGCGGGTGAAAGTTTCCCGTAAATGTTGGAGGATTATTGAAAGAAGATGATGTAGTTGATTTGGGCCTCATTTTCATAATATAGCTCTGGTGGATTCTCGGATAAATGTTCGGTCATTTCTGAAAGGAATGATGGATTGGGTCTACAATGATTTTTATGATTTGGAAAACGTTTCATGATGAGATTGAAATAAAGAAAAGAGAGATGATTGCACGGGATAGTCAAAAGAAATTTTATTAAATGTGCGGCTTTTGATCTTTGATATCGGTTCACGCACATCAATGCAAACACAAATCAAAACCCTGGTTTCACCAACTCACACAATGAAGCCGTAAGAGTTCGGCTATTATCTTTTCAATTTTAAGTTGGTGATAAATCAATCTTAGAAAGAATTTAGCGAGTTGTTAGGTGCCGAAATTTTCTTAAAGACTATCCCGAGTTCGTACGACTAGTTGCATCTACTTTCAGCCAGTATAGGTGTAAGTACGGACCGTAAAACGGCTACCCGTGTTACTTAAGGACGGAGCTTTACGCAGTGTCCTTTAAACCACCCACTCTGCTAAGGAAGTTCGGACCGATTACCGGCTACCTGTATTCCTCACTGAGAAGTAGCTAATCGTTTTTAAAATTAGTAGTCTGAATGAAAATATCGGAGCTTGGTTCTAACTTTGAGTGTCGTCTCTCGCTCACTTAGAAAAATAAAAATATCCAAGGTCGGGGTTACTCTCCCGTAAAAATTCTTGATTTTATGGGTTAATTTAGAATCGACTATATTTAGCAGTCTCAGTTTTAACTAGGTGATCACTGAAGAATTTAAGTGAGCAGAAATACACGTCTACCGTCTAGTCCCAATTTCCTTTTAGAATTATGTGACAAAACAAGAGAGAGAAATTCGGGAAAAGCCGATGCATGTGAAAACAATGATGTATGCTCAGTTAGAAGACTTACAGTGAATCCTCGCAATCTCCATGTGGGATGTAATATAGAAATTGAAATTTAATCTATATGGATGCAAGCCGATGAAAAACCGCACCTAATCAGAAAGTTCTATTAGTGGGAAATAATTGAGTTAAATTTGGCTAAATTGAACGATCTAATGTGCGTCTCAATTAATAGTGCAGTGTGGCTTAATCCTACGAGCACAATCAAAAACTAAAATGCTCTGAGAGCTGTATGTGTAAGTCTATCCTAATCGCCACTCAAGTAGGGCCCCACCCTCACCGGAGAGTGAAACACGCCACGACACACCACAAGAATAGTTCAGAGTTCCTTTACACACGCGAGAGTCCAAACAGACACTGCTATAAATGAGCAATTAATTACAGGAATCAAAATTTGAAGAAATAAAATCCTAGACTCTACGCTCTCTCACGCCTTGACTCGATCTTAATTTAATTACAGCTTTTCGGAAATTGGTGAAGATGTGTCGGTTTCTTGAAAAACCGCTTCACGTACGCCGAGTACCTCGCAAGAAAAATAAGAGAGATAGTGTAAGAGAGTGACTCAATAAACTATAAAAAATAAATACGAAAAATAAATGCAGAAAAAAATTATGGGATTTACAATGAAAAATTCGGGGGTCAGACTACCCGGATGCGGAAAATCGAACAAATATTTTCAAGATAAAAAACTAAGACGTTTGCCTCCCCGGCAATGGTGCCATCTGACGATTCTGAAATTCACTTGTTAAGAAGATGTTTTTATGATCGTGCTTAAAAATAATGTCATTTCATTGTAGGCAGCAAACAGAATCGGTCAAGAAAATAACCACACAAAATATTCAAATTTTAATCTCATGGTTTATGTTTATTTTACTTAGGCAAGCCCCAAGGTCGAACACAAGGAGGCAAAAGAACAACCTAGAGTTATGTCTATCGAAATTCGTGTGTGGTTTTCGAGGCGATCTTTTTTTGTAGTTTTCAATGCAATAAATAATGCAACATGCAATTTTGGCATATTTTAGGGACTAAAATATCAATTACATTCAAACGGTGTCCGAAAAATATGAAACCTGGCCACTATGCAAAATATGACGAAATAAATGCACTGTAATTTTTTTGAAATTTTTGAATGCAATATGAATTTTTTATGAAATTTTAAATGCAAACAAAATGAATTTCAATATTTAATTATAATTAATATTAAACCTAATTATTTTCAAAGCACAAAATTATCTAAGAACTATCACTGGGTGATTGATCTCAGAAAATCCTAAACCTCAAAAATACTAGTTTCAATACCTATTAAAAATCAAACACTGAATTATGCAAAATGATTTTTACAGGACAAATTATGCGTGCAAACGAGATTCTTTTTGGGCACAATGTCAATCACAATTAATTCTACAATATGTAATTTTTCGGAAATTTTTAGACCAACGATTAATCAAATATAAATTTAAGAGCATAAAGTAGGCAAAATATGCAAATTTTCACAAAACAATTAATTATTAATTAACCATCGATCACAAAAAATGTCCACAATATGTCAAAACGTAGAGAATTAATTGACCAACAAAGTGCTATTTTTGGATAAATAAAATGATGTGCTAGAGAGGTCTAAAACTAAGAGGGAATACAAGGGTATTTATTGCAATATTTGAATGAATAAATAAATAAGTGTAGACAAATGAGAAAATGTAAATACCGATAAAGATGGGGGAGTTTTTGCAAAACCAACAAGGGGCACGTGCTGCGCACATGCCCTTGGATTAGGGGGACTGTTGTGTAAATTGGTGGAGTGGCAGGGGCTCTTTGTAAATTGCCTAGAGGGCACGTGCAAGGCACGTGACCCAGGGGTAACCTCCTGTTGCTGATGTCGTGTTGATGTAGCTCCCCCAACGTACGTGTCGCGCACGTGCGTGGGGGCCTCGGGCCTGGGCGCCCGGTCGCGGTAGTTAGGAGGCGGAGGCTGGCCGACCAAGGGTCGGCAAGGCTTCACGTCTGGGAGGACGTCGGTGGAGCATTGATGGATGGCAGTTGAAAGAAGGAGGT
The DNA here is from genome assembly GCA_037367405.1 of Ottelia alismoides. Taxonomy (NCBI): domain Eukaryota; kingdom Viridiplantae; phylum Streptophyta; class Magnoliopsida; order Alismatales; family Hydrocharitaceae; genus Ottelia; species Ottelia alismoides. Next base: position 62,299 of record JAZKJV010010128.1, on the reverse strand, counting down.
CGTAGTCGGAGCGTCGTCGCAGGCGAGCAGATGCTGGAGCTTCCAGACCTGGCTAAGGTTACGGAGGAGCGACACACGCCCTTAGTGATGCGACCGGCGAGCTGTGGACTTGGGTGCGGTGGATGGCGAAAGCTGAAATGGTTGATGGTGGTTGGAGTCGAAGAAGTTGGTGGTGATCATTGTCGATGAAGCTTGGCGGAGTTGTTGACGTTGGCTCGACAGCGATGCCAGAGCTTGGCAGCAAGGCGGCGAGGGGTCGTTGCTGCAACGGCCACGGGGGGGGGGTTCGGATCTCGCCGCGAAGATGAAGCTCGTCAGGCTGTCACCACCGGCGAGGCTTGGAATCAAGGGGCTATCATTAGATGAAATTTGGAGGTCGGTGGTGGAGGTTCTTAAATAGGGTTGGGATCGAGCCGGAGAAGGAAAATCGTGATTTGGAATCGGGGATGACATCTGATGATCGGGGAGACTCGATTGGATTTGGCTATGGGAAACGAAAGGGGAAGGCGGTGGCGAGATATGCGAAGGAGGCGGCACGAGATTTGCGGTGGTGGGGAACGGCGGAGCTCCCAATTGGGAAAGGTGACGGGAGGTGGAAGACGAGCAGTGGCCGTCCGATCGGCCGAGATCGGACGGCCGCGACGGTGACGCGTGGCGGGCGGTTAGAGAGAAAGGGAGGGCACGTGCGGAGCACGTGCCTAGAAGGCACGTTCGACGCACGTGCAACGTTTTAATTTTTTTTATAAAAACTGATTAAAAATAATGCCAAAATTGGCTGACACGTGGCGGCTCCAGGAGCGGCCACGTGTCAGCACCAGAAAATTCGAAAAATAAAGATTTTGTAAAATCAAAAATAAATAGTAAATGGCCTCGGATCGAAAAGTTTCTTCACGAAAATTTCTCGTCTCGATGAGATCTATAACTTTCATGAAGACATCAAAACCAAAATCGATCAAATGCACAAAGTGATATTTTTGGGGTATTCCATATACATAGAAAACCTTGATTTTTGGTTTTTATATTTTTTGTCATTTTTAAAGAAGATAAAAATCTAGAAAAATATGGTAAAATAAAAGATAAATAATTACACATTAATATAATTTTTTGGATTTTTATTAATTAAGAAAAAGAAGAAATAAAATAAAACATGAAAAAGACCAATTTTATACAGTCGGTTAGTGAAGACTCGGACCTAATTTGTTTCTTTGATTTCAAGCTCAATTTGGATTTTTGCGCATTTTAATAAAACTTTCATCAAAGAAGACAAATAAAAAAGAAATGAATTAAAATAGATTAAATATGTACATAAAATAATAGGTCAAAAACCGCTACAAAATATACAAAAGAGACCCAAAACCCAACTTTCACATATGAGCTCCGATTCACTTGAACTTAGTCTTGTTTTGAAGGTAATTGAATGCACATTAGTTCAAAAGTGAGTAGGATTAAAATGAACACTGGATGTGGAAAATATGAAAATTTTAGTCCGGAAATCCTGAAACTAGGGTTTGGGTTTTTGGTGTACTTATTTGGATTAGTGATTTTTTTGTCTTTTTCATTTATTCTTGTTAGTGATATGTACATAGTGGAGGTGGTTTTGGGTCATTTGGAGTTAGCATGAATGAGTTAAAAATCGGGGAAGTTAGGCTATTTACATGTCATTTTTGGCTTGGATTTTTTTGGCTTCTTATTTTGTGCAGAAATTAGTGCTAAAATGCAATTCTTGTGAAAACATGTTGAATGCTAATTATGCAAAATATATGCAAAAATGTTGTTGATTTTGAGGGATTTGAGCTTAATAAATGAGATTTAGAGTGATAAATCTGAGATTCATCAGGCGACGCCCCCTTTTAGCTTGTGAACATGAAGAGACGAATAAGAACAAACCCTAGGGAGTATTTTTTTGGGAAAATTACAACTCAACCCTTGGTGGTTTTAAAAATTGTGCAAAAGCCCCCTACTCCAGAAGTCACGTGCAACACACCCTGTTCAAATAGGGTAATTTGCCTTTTTTCATTTCCGATTAATTTTTCATCTCTAGACAATAAACAATTTGCAGTTTTGTCCTTGACTTCCAGACCTTTATTTTGCTTGCTTTTCTTATTGAAATATTTTGTTGGTCAATAAATCTCTCAAATATCATGCTATGTTCATGAGGTGCTTATATTTTAGCATAAAATTTTCATTGAATTTAAATTCATTTATTATTATTAAAAATAAAAAACAGTGTCTTTTTTCTCATCCTGAAATACAAAATTCATAAAAATTTGAATATTGCTCCAAAAATTCCATAAAAATAGAGTAGTTTTATTTCATTGTCTTTTAAATATCACGCATTAATTCTTTTTAAACTAAAAAAAATTAAAATACTAAAAAACTTATAAAAATCATAAGAGTTTTACAAAAATACAAAAAATCATGATTTCAGTTCGTGTTTATAGATATTTGTCTCTATTTTAGCATAAAAATATTTGCCAAGAGTTCTGGTTACTTAAAAAAATTAAGTTGCAAATTACTCCAAATGGTGCACTGTTTATCATTTTTGCCACTGTTTAATTTTTAGAAAAATACTACAAAAATTTTCAAAAACATTTCAAAGTCTTTAAAACCCAAAAATATTTTCTTTGAATTTTTCTGAGCACTCTTGATATAATTTAAAATTACAAAAAGTTTGGTGTGCGTCTTTCTTATCTTGTGCATATTGTTCTTTATTTGAAATTTAAAAAAATTGCAAAATTAAAATCACTGAAAATTTGAAAATTAGAAAATAAAAAATAAAAATAATAAAAAGAGAAAAATTCCACAAAAACCGAGGATAGTTTGCCTTTGAGAGATTCATGCTTTTTCTCTTAATTGTTTTTTCGCCGATTAATTGAATAACCCTCGGGAATTGTATCCTTCTTGAGTTCGATCATATCCACTATACAGGTAAATAAGTAGCAAAAATTTCTCTTGCTCAATTATTCACTTGTAGCTAATTTTGCAGCCTAAGAAGAAAAAAATAAGTTTGTTTGTTTGTCGCGGGATTATTTGGGGATAACAACGACCACTCCACATATCATCCATTAACTGATCCTCTAGTTTTCTCGTCTCAACAAAATGGTGTTGTTGTTGGGGAGGCACGACGAGGGTAGTTAGGTTTCTCTTTTAACCTACTATTCTTGATTGTAAATATCTGTTTACATTTTGCCATTTACTTCATTGTTCATATTCACTGCATTCATTTATTATTTGTGCTCATATTTTTATAATTGTATTTCTTACATATTCTCTCTTTTCTTTTTCTTGCAAGGGCCCACGGAAGGAAGTGATCTTAGGAGCGGAGGCGGCTTGATTCATCTCAAAGCCGTAGGAGAGCACATGAGGAGGAGAAGACTTTGAGACAAACATCATTTGGAGCATAGATAGATTTCATTAATTTTAGCATTTGAACTCTTGTAGAAAGGACATTCATTGATTGTGGGGTATGTTTCATCAAGTGCCGGTGCACTTGGGGGACCTCACTGGATTTGTTTTCATCGCCTTTATTTTCTTTGTTTCATACGAATTTCGTGAGCTACCTATTGATTGTTTTAATTAATTTGCTTGAGCCAGGTAATTAATTAGGTCCAAACACCATAAATAATAAATTTTGTACCTATACAGTAGAGCGTAATTTGGACTTAGTCAAATTAACTTGTTCTTGCCCATTAATAGAAGCTATCATTTGGGACAATTCACTTGCATCATATAGGATAGTTTACTTTTTTGTATTTAAATTTTGTACGGATCATTTTGCACGTGGAGTGCTGGCGACAAGATACGCATCTGTAACTCCTGCATGCATCATTGTTTTAAATCGTGTATTGGCATTTCCGATCTCCTTCCTCATTTTCACTCACATAAGTTAAAAAGGAAACTGGACACTCGGTAGGCGATTCTTTAAAAATATTTTAATCAAGTGACGACTGCCTAAAATATGGGTCTTCTAAAGAAAGCTCGACTCCTAAAATAAATACAAGGAAGAATCATTATTTTGGGGAGAGTAACCACCTCATTGTTTCTTTTGTATGTGGCAAGAGAGCGACCCTCACACTAGGATAGAACCACGCCTGAACTCTTTTCAGACTACTATCTTGGGTTAGTCTTTCTCCAGTGAGTATCTCTTTGGTATCTGGTAAAGCGGCCCACGACGTCCTTAGCGGCTTGAATTGATCGGGTAGCCGGTAAATGGCCCGCAATTCATATTGGCTGAGAAAGATCTAACTTTGGTATTAGGCCAATCTCTTCGGAGCATTGGGTTCCTAACAACTCGCTTTAACTGCTCTGGTAGATTGTATTATCACCAAATTCTAAAATTGACAAGATAATTGACCGAACCTTCACGGTCTTCCCATTGAGTTGAGTTGGTGAACTGGGGGTTTGTATTGTGTTTGATTGCTTGTGTGCATATTAGATCCTTCTGTGTATTTGCGCCTTTTTCTGCACACCTTTTGACTTGACCCCCGTGTTCTCCCAATCATTTTCTCATATTTTGGAGGTGACCAACTGGAGTTATTTTAATCCGATCTTCGTGGAACCCTCTTACCCTCCAGCCGATCCACCTTCCTTTTTCCAGGAGGACCTTCCTAACCCATTATTCCAAAATTTGGAGGACTTTGATTCTCACTCACCCTCATCCCACACACCCGATCCTGGGATTTTCGAGTCACCTTTCATGTTGTCCACACTTGGGACCCTGAACCAGATGATGGAGCATATGAATTCGAAGATTACCAATCTATTTAACATAACTAAGAGCTAGAATGTTGCTCCACTATTTGAGGATCTGGATTTATTTGAGGATATTCATGAGAGCTTGCAATCACCTAAAATAAAAAAATGAGAAAAAAATAAAAATCCAAAAAGAATTTGGGAGACACATTGATGATTTATTTTGTGGAGATAGGGCAACCATGCCAAACCATTTTCCCACATAGTCATTCACCACATGTCCAACCTTGACCCTGAGGATGCCACTGTACAGACTGCTCTTGGCAATCCTCACGTATATGTTGATTCTGATCTCCTCCCTTGTATGTAGGGGGTCCAAAAATTCAAAAAAATGTTGACTGAACCTGAAGTGGTGGCCACTATTCATGAGATCATAAAAGCCCCACTTCAACAGGCCATGACAGATTTATCTACTCCTCAACACAAGAAGAGAAAGCGAAGGAGAAGATCTGAGCGTCACATCTTGACCATGGCCACTGCCTACGCCATCTCTCACCGTCCACATTTTAAGAAAGGGAACACTGCCATATCTCTTGTGTGTTTCTCCATATCTGACTATTCTTGTGATAACACTCTCCTTGACGGTGGTTCGTCAATTAATATAATACCCTTCTCTATGGTACAATCTCTTCATCTTGGGCCTCTCAAGAAAACCAGGATGATAGTTCAATTTGTTGATAGATCTATCAAGAGGCTGAAGGGTATTATAGAAAATGTTGTCATTCTTATTAAGGGCATGAAATTCATTGTTGATTTTGTCGTATTGCCCATGGAGACCTCCACCCCTGTGGAGAACCCTCCAATCATCCTGGGACGACCTTTCCTCACCTTTGCGGGAGCCGTTACTGATTATGGATCAGGAGAGATTCGCTTCCGTTTTGATGTAGGGAGCGATGTGTTGATCACTACACCCATTACTGACCAGAGACCTGCATCCCATGAGAGTGTTCCTGTGTTAGTCAACCCCAAGGACTTTGACCATGATGATACTACCAGAGATTTTTTTTGTATGATGGATGATACCAAGACTCGAGAATTCCTCTTTAAGGAGCAGGACTCGAAAAGCATAGACCTTGGAGTTCCCTCTTCTGGTACGTGGCGATGCATTGATGACATCCGCGGGATTTACAAGATAGACACCATAGAGAGGAAGGTAGATTCTGAGACTAGACAGGACGAACATGATTTGACTATTTTCACTGATGAGTCTGCTCCTTGTCACCTTGATTTAGAAGAGACTGATAAGGCTGAATTGATTTTATTGCTTTTATAAACAAATTTGGGCCTTTTAATAAAGATGATGATCCAATAGAGGCTCGCCAGGCTAAAATCGATCTTACTTTTTCGAATAATGAATTCGAGCCTTTTTACTTCGATATTTGCGAGACTTCTCAGGCCAGACATGACCACACTACTTGCACTGACTGGTTTAGGCATACACAATCTGAAATCGTTGAGGATACATTCCTGGTCGATCATGGTCGATTTGTGTCTAATGATGACCCCAATATTGACCTAGACCTTGTCAGATCCATTCCTCAACGATCTCGCAAGAAGGTTGCTTTCGACCTTCTTGTCCTTTGTACATTCATTCCTCTTGTATATCCTTTCGTTTCACTCTTTCTTCTCCTGTTTTATCATTCACCCCTTTTCCGTGTGTGTATATGCTATACATAGGATGTGTTGTATAAGGGGTGAAGGATTTATGTTGTTCATATTCGTCCTACTCAACACTCTTGTTGTTTCCTATACTTAGGGATACTCTACCCTAAGTATGGGGGTGATGTTGTTCATATCATTTTTTGTGTTTTCCATTGAGTCTGTACATTTCTTCATATGTTTTCCCTTTCATACACTCTACTATACTCAAGATAACTTGATCCTAAGTATATGTGGAGATCACCGACTTCTTTTCTTTTTATCTTTTCTTTGAGTCATTATAGTATAGGAGTCTTTTCCCTTTTCTATACTTAGCACGAGTTATGTATTCCTTTGTCGCTCTTTGATCACTATGCAGACATAGTTCGAGCTAAGTATAGGGGTGTCATATATATATTGTATATATACTTTAGACATAACTCATGCCTTTAAGATAATTATTGTGCGGATACGTATATAATTTCATAAAATTCACGTGTGTAAAAAAACAAAACAAAATAAAAAAACAAAAAAACTACAATAAAAAAACCTTCTTGTATATACTTGTATATATTTTACTAACCCTTTTCCTTAAAAAATACCTAAAAATTACAAAACCAAAAGTCTATAAAAATTTGCATAATTTAAAAAAAAACTTTTTTCACATCTGCATTTTTCTCCAAAAATCCATAAAAAAATCAAAATTAGAAAATTGTTTAAAAAATGTGTGTTCTTTTCACATGTGCATCATTTTTTCAAAAAAATGCTTTATTTGCATTGTTCATATTTTCTTGCATTTGCATGTGCATTTTTCAGGATAGTATTGACATTTAAACTAAGTCTGGAATAAAATTGAAGAATGGAGCTTAGTCGGACCTTAATCCTCTTAATTTCAGAGGAGCCTTATAAGGAATGGAGCTAAGACTTTTCTGGTCCTAGTGACTTAATTCTTTAAGTCCATAAGACTATGTTCACATGCCATCTTGAGTAATCTAAGTAGAATATTTAACAACACACGCAAGATTCTTTTAGATCGTGGCTTATCTTGGACAAGCACTCTACACGTAGATCTTCATGGATGAGGTAGTGAGGAGGCAGAATCTTTTGGCTTGGGGTAGCTGATGAATCTCCATTTCATCACCTTTATTCGATCATTTTGGCCTTAAAAACCCCAGCAAATGCATGTAAATAGCATCAATTTGTACATAATAGCATTCATTATTCATTGTATTAATTGTACATAAAATAAGGTTTTTAATGCCAAAATTATAGAATAAAGAGAAGAAAAGAAAAAAGGAATAAAATATTGCAAATATTTTATGACCCAAACCCCAAGACCAAGGCCAGCATGGTATTGGTCGACAAGGAATAAAGTAGGGGGAGATAAGGGCCAGTGTACAATAAATACCTCATTTATTCATGCATTTATTTATGCATTTTTGACACCTATTTTGTACATAATTATTTATTCCTCAAATAAAGAAACCTTGTTCATGAAAGTTGTAGATAATAATGTAAATAAAAATACAAAATTGAGTTTGTGTAAAAAGGATATTCAGTATACATTTTATACACAGAATAAAAAGCCAAAATCTCAACTTCACGGACCCATATCTTGCAAATAAAAACTCCAAATCACCCAAACTCACCTTTAATTGTATATAGCATTCCAAGAACTATTTAATAAAATCGGTTTCATAATTTTTGGAGTTCATCTGTAAAAGTTAGGTTTTTTACCCTCCTTGTATATAGGGCTGATTAAAATATTCATTTTATTCAATATTCATTATTTTTATAAATTTATATTTTTAGAATTTTACAAATAATGTATAGAATACTTGTACATATTAAAATTAAAAGAAAACTAAAAAGAATTTGTAAAATAAAATAAGCTTATGTAATACATAGGCAAAATACCTATGTTAAGAATGTACATAAATAAAAAGGGATTTTATTCTTTTATTCTTTTATTCTTTCTATATTTCTATAATAATGTATATATTATATATAACTTATTAAAAATACAAATCCAAAATAAAAGCAAATAAAATACATTAAATAAATAAAATGTATATAATATATAGGTAAAATACCTATAAGTATACCTACATATACATATACACATTTATTTAAAAATGTAAATAAATTCATAAAAACTAAATAAAAATATATTTATACTCACAAAAATAAGTTATAAATTTATAAAATAAGAAAATAAAGTAATTAAATAAAAATAAACAAAATAAAAATAAATATATATAAATATACTTGTAAATACATTATTAAAATAAACCCGTAATAAAATACTTCAAAAAAATAAATAAAAATCATAACTAAATACTACATAAATTTATGAACATTTATTTTTATAAGTAAAAATTAATTAATTCATTTATTATGTTAAATAAATGGGTCAAGATCTGGCTGATGTGGGCCAATCAGGGGCCAGGGAGTGTTGACCTCCGGTCAACTCCCCCTGCGCCTCTGACTTCCGTCAGACAGGTCTTTTCCCTTGATTTCTACCATTTTTCCCGCTTGGCTCAGTGCTCCATCACCTTCGATCTCTTCACGGATTTTATTCTCTGATCATCCATGATTCTCGCCGAGATCTGGGATCCCTTGTACATAGCTTGTATCGCCGACCTCGGCCCAGTCAAATAAGGGTGCTCTTTTGTGTATAAATAATGAACCATCTCCTCCTCCGCAAAATTTGGTCAGCCCCAACCCATTTTCTTCCTCGCATTCAGTCCCAGGTGTGCTCCTCGTGACAGGAGGATGCCGCCGGCACCTTGAATTGGCTGGAGATGGAGGTGGTTGCACCCATGGCGGCGCTCCGGCAGCCGCCCTGCTCCCTGGAGTTTCTTCAGGTATAAGAGCTGCGCACTTACATTTTTAGGCAGATTTTTGTTCCAGCATTTTATTCCCGTCGTTTATTTCGCTTTTAGATTACTAGTGTAGTGTAATTTAGGTAAATCGAAGTTCGCCGGAGCTCTACTCCGACGACTTCGCCACCTTGTTTCCGACCGTAGTCCACCACCCTCTCACCTCCATCTCCTTGCCCTTCCATTTCCCTACGCCCCAGGCACCTTCATTTACCCAGGTCTTCTTTAAAGCTGGAGATCCGATCTCCTCCTCCTCCCCTCGCCGGAGATCACCGCCCCATAACCCCTTTCGTTCATTTTGACCCAAATAAGGCCCCTAGCCCCTTGTCTTTGTGCCCTGAGCTTTCTTGCAGGTGCTGGAGGCCAAAGGACTCTCGTTGGGGTCGATGTGATTCTTCTGCAGGTACCTGGGACCTTCGACCTTCACCGACTCCGCTGGGCTGTTCCGGTGAGCCTCCGGCTCTCCTGAGCAGCTCAATCGACAGAGCATGGCCCCAGGAAGCTTTTTGGAGCATCAGAAGCCCGAGGGAGCGCCGGACGAGAGAGCAGCACCTGATCGAAGGTCGGGGAAGGGGGAGTTCTTCCTTGTTCTTCGTGCCTTCGTCTTCACCGTTCGATCGTGGTCCCAGCCCAGATCAGAAGGCAGCCGTTGGATAGAGCTCTGCATCGACCGTCAGATCAGCTCAGCTGATCTAATCTCAGCCCTCCATCGGCGAAGCGTCATCGGGCGAGGAGGTGGCGACGCATGTCAAGTGAAGAACGCTCAACCGTTGGATAGCGCGCCTATTGGGGGTAATTTGCATATTTAGCCCCCGCTCTTTTTGTATTTCATTTTTAATTCTGTGAATAATTTTTAACGTTGTAAAATAATTGTAATTTTTCTGAAAGGACCCTGAGTTTCTGAGAATTGCATTTAGGTCCTTCCGCGCCTCACATGCAGTCCCACGTGAGGCGCGTGAAAATTGCACTTTAACCCTGGCGGGTTTTGTAAATTGTAAAACAGTCCCAAAAGTTTAAATAATTGTTTATTTCTGTTGGAATTTTTGCACTGATGCCCCTGTCACTTATTTTATTTGCAAAAATGCCCCTGCCAGGCTGTTTGATTTTAGTGTCTTTTATCTATTTATTAAAAATATCTGGGGTGCTTCTAAAAATCAGAAAAATGAGGATAAGTGCTTCATGTAGTGTTCTACCACGCCCATATTTTATTTCACATTTTTTGCATTTATCCTAATTATTAAAAATGAAAAAGAAGCCCATTTTGTACTGTCTATATTATAAAATGCAAAAAAAATATAAAATGTTTTTGAAAAATTACAAAAAAATTATGTATGATATCTTAATATATATATATTGAGTCCAGGAATTGAAAAACCCTAAAAATATGAAAAAGAAAAATAAAAAAATCAGAAAGCTCCAAAATCCAACAAAAAATAGAAAAATCCTTAAAAAAATACCAAAAATACATTTTTCTCCTTTATAATTATCTATATATTTATATTATTATATTAAAATTAATTTGGGTAATTTTGGAGGTTATTTTATATTTTTAAAACCCAAATTATATTCAGGTATGTAATTAGTCCTATATTGTGGACATTTTTTTGAAATTAAAAATACATAAAAATTAGAAATATTCCAGAAAAATAAAAAAAATTATAAAAATATTAGAAAGCTAAAAAAATTATATCTACATATAATTTAAGTATTTATGTCTATATATATATATACTTATGATAGTATTCCTCTCTCTCTCTTCTTATATATATATATATCTCTTTACATATATATATATATATATACATATCTATATATTATATAATTAAAAATAAAAAAAGAAAAATAAAAAAATATAAAATATAAAACAAAATAAAGAAAAATAAATAATAATAATAATATAAAAAATATATAAAAAATTGTAAAAACCAAAAACCCACAAAAACAATAAATGGACATGAACCAAGGATTGAATAAATTATTCATCACATACAACCTTTCGCCTCCCAGTGTTCGACCTCTACTTGTGCTTACACCTATACACATTTACATGTAGAGTTATAATAAATTTTAACTCCACATTTTTAGATATTCCTTGCATATATTTATCGTGGGTTAATTGTTGATTGATTTGGGATCTTTAAGTGGTCAATTCAGCGATTGGATCTCTCGCCTTGTGAGATATCTAGACCCTTGATCTTCCCCTTTCATCAAATGGCGCCGTTGCCGGGGAGGCAACGGATTTTGTATGATTTTGTGAGCTTATTTGTTCATTTATTCAATTATTTGCTCATGTCCATGATTCAGTTATTTGTTTGGTTTTTATTTCTATTTGATATTATTTGATTGACTGCTCTGACCATTTCTTTCCTTTGTCTTTGATGCGAGGGACCGCCAAGCGAAGGAGGACCTCTTAGAAGGACCTATGCACCCAAGCAAGGTGGAGTTGGCTCTTCTATGCCAAGCCAACAGGAGAGAGCATCAAAGGGAGATGAAGGAGAAGTTTTGAAGACAGTCTCTATTTTTCTGCATTTTATTTCATTTTATTATGTATATTCATGTGAGAGAGTGGCATTTAGAATTTTGTAATAATACAACACTCTCACAGTTACACTCCGACTCCTGAGGTCCAGTGCCCGAGGGATTGTTCCCTTGGGGGCCTCGATGATTTTGATGATTTTCTTTTTTCTTTATTTTATTATTTTGTGTGAATGAGCCTTAGCTTAGGAGTTGCTTGCTCGTAGAGTTAGGTCCAAACACTCTAATATATATTTGCATGTACCTATAGTTCGCTTTGGACCTAGATCAAACTCTAAACAGCCGCTCATTTATCTTTTAGCCTTTGTGCCACAGCGAGCCCCGCAAAGCGCTTTCTCCTAAACTCAAGTGTGTTGAGCAGAGGAGGGGTGAGCCAAGACCGGAATTTTTGAGGCTAAAGATGAATAAGCGACTTGTGGTGCTTCACGATAATAGCAATTCCTGAACCTAGGGCGATTTCTTCGGTTTGCATTTGCATATAGCATAGGTTTCAAATTCTGTTATGCATCCCGCATGGAGAGAGTTGGGAGGCACTGTAAGTCTTCTTACTTGGCATGCATCATCGTTTTTCGACTCGCATGGCTTTTCCGATCTTCTCCCTCTGTTTTTGCCAACCTAGGATGTTAATGGAAATTGGAACCTCGATAGGCACGTGCATTGAAAATACCCAAAAAAAGTGATAACTTGAATAAAATCGGGACTGTTAACTTTATTGGAATTAAAAATAAAACATAATGGACTTCCTTTTCTTGGGGAGAGGAACCCCCTCATTGTATGCGTTTTAAATTGCTCACATACACACTAAGGAGTAGAGCCTGAATCCCATCCAAGCCTCCTAAGTGTCTGTACAAATTTTTTGTGATTCTCACCTAACTCTAAAATCGAAAAGATAAATGACTGTCACCTGACGGTCTTCACTGTGTTGAGTAGGTGAATTGGGGGTTTGCCTTGTGTCTTGATTGTGACTTGGAGTCCGTTAAGTTCCCATTTCATCATGTGAATAGTCAGTCCCGTCCGTGTGAGTCATGCATTTTTCATCTTTGAGTCTCTCTACCTCTCTTATACATATCTCTCTTCATCTGCATTGAGTCATGATATTGGCGCTTGAGCTCAATCATTCTGTGCCAAGTCCTATGTTTCCCTCTTCTTCATCACTCTCCTCGTATTCTCCATACCATCCTCATTCTCTCCTTGAACCACAATTTTGACGGTGTTCCCGCCTTGTGTGGAACACCCAATTTTGTCTATGTCCCGATCTTCTCGCCCGCCCTCCTCGTTCCCTCTGTATCACCTTTCTACTCTCCATGATATTGGCACGCACGCTCAATCAGCTTCTCCACCTCATTGTGTACCCTTCTTATCCATCTACCTCGTGTACCCAGTATCATCTCTCCCTCTACCCGGGAATGCTGTGCATATTGATGAGACCCGCAACGAGGATTATTTATACAGATTATTTAAGTCGGGCCAATGATGTTGAGGATGCTGAGATTGATTTGGTGGATGTGTCTTTGATACATGCATAAGGGCTTCTTGAGGATTTTTGATGATACATAGAGCAGAGGTGTGATGCATTATTGAGGAATTTTAGTTCTCGCACACCGGATTAAGGATGTGATATGATGCGATGATTCGATAAGAGTTCATGAGTATTGATTGATCTATCTATCTTGAGGTTCCAACCATCTTGATTTTGAGGATTGAATGTTTATTCTGATATGGAGTGTCTGATAGAGGTGCGCGGATCCTGCATGATCTCTCATCTTCCTATTTGACTCATCCTTGATCTCCTGACTCTCTAATCCACCCTGGCACTTAGAGGATTCCTGACTATTTTTCGTGCCATCTCAGCTGACTGGATTGACCCAAGGGATGTTTGGTGAATGACATGATTATTTGCTCCCTTGCCTGATCTTATGCCCTCCAAATGATTGAATGATTTATTGCTTTTGAGGACCTGAGATGACTTGCCAGCATTCCCACGATCTACATTGATATAGCTCGCATTCCTCCCCGAGGACTATCTGCCGGAGAATGCGATAATTTCTAGGACTGCGGTTTCATTCACTGCTTGGGTCGCCATTGTGATGGGACCTGAAACCGAGTCAGATGATATGCTTGATTGGCCTCCCCTGTGATTGTGTGCCTGACCTATCGGTACACGAGGCCAATGTACTAGACTCATCTGAGTCTGCTCGCCTTGACGGTCCTCGCAAGGCAGAGCTCCACTTTTCTGATTATTCCATGCCTAGCTCGTAGCTCCCTGAGGGTTATCTGCGGGAGACTATGACATATTGCCGATCTGATTGGTCTCTTCTGTTGGTAGCCGCCTTGTCGACTACTGAGACCACTATGTGGGTTCGTCTGATGGATCCGGCTCCTTTGAGCCATTCTCTATCCTTGACGACCCTCGCAAGATAGAGATACGGTCTGACTATTCCTTGCCTAGATCGCAGTACTCTCCGAGGACCATCTGCGGGAGACTGCGACACTCTCTTTACGCTCGGTTCCCACTTCTGACAGTGTCTCCGATCTGCGAAGCACGGAATCGAGTCGTCTGATATACATGATTTTTGGTCCCATCTTGAGTTGTGTATCCAATCTGCGGATCATGGGACCTGTCTGATTAGACTCCTTCGAGTCTGCTCGCCTTGACGGTCCTCGCAAGGTTGAGCTTCTGATATCTGCTATTTTCATGCCTAGCTGGCAGCACGTTCCCCGAGGGTTATCTGCGGGACGCTGCCACACTTTCTTAATTTGACGGTTCTTCTGCTGGTAGCCGATCTGTCGCCTACCGAGACCGTCTCTATGATCCGTCTGATGGATCAGGCTCCTTTGAGCCTGCTCACCTTGACAACCCTCGCAAGGGTGAGCTTCTGTTCTGATTATTCATTGACTAGCATGTATTACTCCCCGAGGGTTATCTGCGGGAGAGTACATCATTTTCTAGGTACTCGGCTTTATTTCTGGTGTCTCCCATTTGGTGGAGCATATAGCCGGGACTTTGATTTATGTACTCGGTCTCCTCCCTGGTTGTGTCTCCTCTCTGTTGGAGCACAGAGCCGAGTCTTCTGATTATTCTCCGATTCTGCTCACCTTGAGGACCCTCGCATGGTTGAGCCGTGACTTGTAGTATTCAATGTGTCTCATGTGACCTTCCGACCTCATGACCACCAAATACCATGATGTCTCTTGATTCTTACCTTTCCATATCTTACTGAGACTCTGATTGACCGGAGGAGTCTGTACTGCTCTTTCTTTCTCCCGGTCTTACGGTATCGGCTATATTCCCTCATGCTGACCTTCTGAGTCGATTGACTGATTTCTGCTACCGGACCGGATATCTTTACTATCTGATCTGTGTGTCCCCGGTAGCCGACACCCACCTGACTGCATATCAGGGTGTCTTTTCACCTTCTGACTGCGTCCTCGTTCTCACAGGGAGACGACGACGAGAGTACGATATTCACTTGTCAGATACCATCATGTACTTCACTAGTTTCTTCACCACCTGTATATATGTGTGCCTTGTTCATTCTTTCTCCCGTATGTTATGTGTGCCCAAGATCTATCGCCAATCTTTGTGTCTACACTTAGGACGTACCTTGTCCTAAGTATAGGGGGGTACACACCGCGTTGTTCTTTCGCTGTTCAGTTGTGTCACTCCTGTTGTTGCCTATACTAAGGGATATCTCACCCTAAGTATAGGAGGAGTGATGCGTATATTCTCCACGATCTTTTCATCTCTCTGTATATATCTCTTCTTTTCTTCTTTTCCTTTTCTATCTTCTATATCAAAATAAAAGGTGTCGCCCCTTTGTGTCAGTTTTCTGTACTTAGGACGTACTTTGTCCTAAGTATAGGGGGTGCACCCCTGATTTGTTAATTCTTTGATCTGTTTATTCCCACCCTTGACCCTCCCTGCTTTGTGTACAGTCTGCTATACTTAGATCTTAGGTATAGGGGGGACGGTCAACTTCTATTTCCTTCGTCTCTTATTCATATATTCTTTAGACTTGTCTATACTCAGTACGAGTTATGTCTTCTCTTTTCTTTTCGATCTATGAGGACATAGCTCAAGCTAAGTATAGGGGGGTCGTATATACCCTGTATATACTTTAGCCATAACTCGTACTTTCGTATTCTCTTAATAATATGGCTGATATTTCTTTAAAAATCCTTAAAGATGTGGTTATTCCTCAAATTCTTTTTGTATATACTGATTAATAAATCAAGTGAAAATATTTTTTGCAAAATGTTTGAAAAATAGTTTGGAAATCCATGTGAACATTTATTGAAAACTATTTTGAAAACGTTTTGTTACATGTTTTCAACCTTTGTAAAAATGTGTGGTTTGTAAAAATTTATTTTCTTTGTGTGAAATAAATTGTTTGAAAAATGTTTTGCAAATGGTTTGAAAAATGGTTGCAAAAATATTTTGAAATATATATATATAATGTTTTGAAAAACCTTTGCAAAATGATTTTCAAATGTGTGTACATGTTTGTAAAAATGTTTGTAAAAATTATTTTGGACTATAGTTTTCAAAAATGGTTTGAAAAATTTGTGTCAAATGAGTTTGAGGAATAATCACATATAACTAAAATAATATATATTATAAATAAAAATAAAGAAATAATAAACAAAAATTCTTTAATAAGTGTACACATATACTAATAAAAACTATATTGTAAAATCTTAATTCTTGAAAAATAAAGCGGCACGCCCGTGTAAATAGTTGTACATATTTTATACGTTGAGTGCCAAAATTATTTGATTTGCAAAAATTCTTTGTGTAAAAATTTCTCTCTTTGTTTTCAAATTCTTTGGAAATTGCATTATTCTTTGCATATTTGTAAATAGCATTTGCATAGCATTTTTTCATTGAGCTTGATGATTGAACTAGTCTAATAAAGTCGAAGATTGGAGCTCGGTTGGACCTTACCGCACCTAACTACACTGGAACCTTATGGGAACTAGGTTTAAGGTACTTCAGGTCTATTCAGACTTAATTCTTTGAGAAATCAGGGCTGGGTTCAAGTCACCTCAGTGGACTAACTAGAACTTTTCGAAACACAAGTATGACTCTTGTCGACCGTGACCTAACTTGGACACTTGCACCTTTCACTTGGCTCAACTCAGTTGGAGTGGTGAGGGGTTTGGATTTGCCAGTCTGAGACGCACACGGGTGGAAACATTCGTCCTCGTCTAGGGAGGGAAGTGCACCCCAACCTGGTCTAGTAGCCATGAGGTCTAACGACATGGCTACTAGACCAGGTTGTATATATTTTACAATAAAAAAACCTTCTTGTATATACTTGTATATATTTTACTAACCCTTTTCCTTAAAAAATACCTAAAAATTACAAAACCAAAAGTCTATAAAAATTTGCATAATTAAAAAAAAAACTTTTTTCACATCTGCATTTTTCTCCAAAAATCCATAAAAAAATCAAAATTAGAAAATTGTTTAAAAAATGTGTGTTCTTTTCACATGTGCATCATTTTTTTCAAAAAAATGCTTTATTTGCATTGTTCATATTTTCTTGCATTTGCATGTGCATTTTTCAGGATAGTATTGACATTTAAACTAAGTCTGGAATAAAATTGAAGAATGGAGCTTAGTCGGACCTTAATCCACTTAATTTCAGAGGAGCCTTATAAGGAATGGAGCTAAGACTTTTCAGGTCCTAGTGACTTAATTCTGTAAGTCCATAAGACTATGTTCACATGCCATCTTGAGTAATCTAAGTAGAATATTTAACAACACACGCATGATTCTTTTATACCGTGGCTTATCTTGGACAAGCACTCTACACGTAGATCTTCATGGATGAGGTAGTGAGGAGGCAGAATCTTTTGGCTTGGGGTAGCTGATGAATCTCCATTTCATCACCTTTATTCTATCATTTTGGCCTTAAAAACCCCAGCAAATGCATGTAAATAGCATCAATTTGTACATAATAGCATTCATTATTCATTGTATTAATTGTACATAAAATAAGGGTTTTAATGCCAAAATTATAGAATAAAGAGAAGAAAAGAAAAAAGGAATAAAATATTGCAAATATTTTATGACCCAAACCCCGAGACCAAGGCCAGCATGGTATTGGTCGACAAGGAATAAAGTAGGGGGAGATAAGGGCCAGTGTACACTAAATACCTCATTTATTCATGCATTTATTTATGCATTTTTGACACCTATTTTGTACATAATTATTTATTCCTCAAATAAAGAAACCTTGTTCACGAAAGTTGTAGATAATAATGTAAATAAAAATACAAAATTGAGTTTGTGTAAAAAGGATATTCAATATACATTTTATACACAGAATAAAAAGCCAAAATCTCAACTTCACAGACCCATATCTTGCAAATAAAAACTCCAAATCACCCAAACTCACCTTTAATTGTATATAGCATTCCAAGAACTATTTAATAAAATCGGTTTCATAATTTTTGGAGTTCATCTGTAAAAGTTAGGTTTTTGACCCTCCTTGTATATAGGGCTGATTAAAATATTCATTTTATTCAATATTCATTATTTTTATAAATTTATATTTTTAGAATTTTACAAATAATGTATAGAATACTTATACATATTAAAATTAAAAGAAAACTAAAAAGAATTTGTAAAATAAAATAAGCTTATGTAATACATAGGCAAAATACCTATGTTAAGAATGTACATAAATAAAAAGGGATTTTATTCTTTTATTCTTTTATTCTTTCTATATTTCTATAATAATGTATATATTATATATAACTTATTAAAAATACAAATCCAAAATAAAAGCAAATAAAATACATTAAATAAATAAAATGTATATAATATATAGGTAAAATACCTATAAGTATACCTACATATACATATACACATTTATTTAAAAATATAAATAAATTCATAAAAATTAAATAAAAATATATTTATACTCACAAAAATAAGTTATAAATTTATAAAATAAGAAAATAAAGTAGTTAAATAAAAATAAACAAAATATATATATATATATAAATATACTTGTAAATACATTATTAAAATAAACCTGTAATAAAATACTTCAAAAAAATAAATAAAAATCATAACTAAATACTACATTAATTTATGAACATTTTTTATTTTATAAGTAAAAATTAATTAATTCATTTATTATGTTAAATAAATGGGTCAAGATCTGGCTGACGTGGGCCAATCAGGGGTCAGGGAGTGTTGACCTCCGGTCAACTCCCCCTGCGCCTCTAACTTCCGTCAGACAGGTCTTTTCCCTTGATTTCTGCCATTTTTCCCGCTTGGCTCAGTGCTCCATCACCTTCGATCTCTTCACGGATTTTATTCTCTGATCATCCATGATTCTCGCCGAGATCTGGGATCCCTTGTACATGGCTTGTATCGCCGACCTCGGCCCAGTCAAATAAGGGTGCTCTTTTGTGTATAAATAAAGAACCATCTCCTCCTCCGCAAAATTTGGTCAGCCCCAACCCATTTTCTTCCTCGCATTCAGTCCCAGGTGTGCTCCTCGTGACAGGAGGATGCCGTCGGCACCTTGAATCGGCTGGAGATGGAGGTGGTTGCACCCATGGCGGTGCTCCGACAGCCGCCCTGCTCCCTGGAGTTTCTTCAGGTATAAGAGCTGCGCACTTACATTTGTAGGCAGATTTTTGTTCCAGCATTTTATTCCCGTCGTTTATTTCGCTTTTAGATTACTAGTGTAGTGTAATTTAGGTAAATCGAAGTTCGACGGAGCTCTGCTCCGGCGACTTCGCCACCTTGTTTCCGACCGTAGTCCACCACCCTCTCACCTCCATCTCCTTGCCCTTCCATTTCCCTACGCCCCAGGCACCTTCATTTACCCAGGTCTTCTTTAGAGCTGGAGATCCGATCTCCTCCTCCGCCCCTCGCCGGAGATCACCGCCCCGTACCCCCTTTCGTTCATTTTGACCCAAATAAGGCCCCCAGCCCCTTGTCTTTGTGCCCTGAGCTTTCTTGCAGGTGCTGGAGGCCAAAGGACCCCCGTTGGGGTCGATGTGATTCTTCTGCAGGTACCTGGGACCTTCGACCATCACCGACTCCGCTGGGATGTTCCGGTGAGCCTCCGGCTCTCCTGAGCAGCTCAATCGACAGAGCATGGCCCCAGGAAGCTTTTTGGAGCATCAGAAGCCCGAGGGAGCGCCGGACGAGAGAGCAGCACCTGATCGAAGGTCGGGGAAGGGGGAGTTCTTCCCTGTTCTTCGTGCCTTCGTCTTCACCGTCCGATCGTGGTCCCAGCCCAGATCAAAAGGCAGCCGTTGGATGGAGCTCTGCATCGACCGTCAGATCAGCTCGGCTGATCTAATCTCAGCCCTCCATCGGCGAAGCGTCATCGGGCGAGGAGGTGGCGACGCGTGTCAAGTGAAGAACGCTCAACCGTTGGATAGCGCGCCTATTGGGGGTAATTTGCATATTTATCCCCCGCTCTTTTTGTATTTCATTTTTAATTCTGTAAATAATTTTTAACGTTGTAAAATAGTTGTAATTTTTGCTGAAAGGACCCTGAGTTTCTGAGAATTGCATTTAGGTCCTTCCGCGCCTCACGTGCAGTCCCACGTGAGGCGCGTGAAAATTGCACTTTAACCCTGGCGGGTTTTGTAAATTGTAAAACAGTCCCAAAAGTTTAAATAATTGTTTATTTCTGTTGGAATTTTTGCACTGATGCCCCTGTCACTTATTTTATTTGCAAAAATGCCCCTGCCAGGCTGTTTGATTTTTGTGTCTTTTATCTATTTATTAAAAATACCTAGGGTGCTTCTAAAAATTCAGAAAAATGAGGATAAGTGCTTCATGTAGTGTTCTTCCACGCCCATATTTTATTCCACATTTTTTTACATTTATCCTAATTATTAAAAATGAAAAAGAAGCCCATTTTGTACTGTCTAAATTATAAAATACAAAAAAATTATAAAATGTTTTTGAAAAATTACAAAAAATTATATATGATATCTTAATATATATATATTGAGTCCAGGAATTGAAAAACCCTAAAAATATGAAAAAGAAAAATAAAAAAATCAGAAAGCTCCAAAATCCAACAAAAAATAGAAAAATCCTTAAAAAAATACCAAAAATACATTGTTCTCCTTTATAATTATCTATATATTTATATTAATATATTAAAATTAATTTGGGTAATTTTGGAGTTTATTTTATATTTTTAAAACCCAAATTATATTCGGGTATGTAATTAGTCCTATATTGTGGACATTTTTTTGAAATTATAAATACATAAAAATTAGAAATATTCCAGAAAAATAAAAAAAATTATAAAAATATTAAAAAGCCAAAAAAATATATCTACATATAATTTAAGTATTTATGCCTATATATATATATTTATGATAGTATTCCTCTCTCTCTTCTTTTATATATATATATCTTTACATATATATATATACATATCTATATATTATATAATTAAAAAAATATAAAAAGAAAAATATAAAAATATAAAATATAAAAACAAAATAAAGAAAAAATAATAATATAAAAAAATATAAAAAAAATGTAAAAACCAAAAACCCACAAAAACAATAAATGGACATGAACCAAGGATTGATTAAATTATTCATCACATACAACCTTTCGCCTCCCAGTGTTCGACCTCTACTTGTGCTTACACCTATACACATTTACATGTAGAGTTATAATAAATTTTAACTCCACATTTTTGGATATTCCTTGCATATATTTATCGTGGGTTAATTGTTGATTGATTTGGGATCTTTAAGTGGTCAATTCAGCGACTGGATCTCTCGTCTTGTGAGATATCTAGACCCTTGATCTTCCCCTTTCATCAGTAGCATATGAGGGTAGTACATTTAGGCGGAACCTCTCGCCTTCATATAGGGAAGGAAATGTGTCTCAACCTGGTCTAGCGATGTTGAGGTCTAAAGATAGGATGCTGTGGGGTTGCAATAATGCTTCAAAAGAGGGATAGTCTACTGGCTCAAGAGTAAGAACTCCTTATGTACATGCTGCACCTTGTATATACTTTCAAAAAAAGTATGGAAAAATGCAGAATCTCCAAAAGTGGAAAGGCCTGATTGAAAAGTAAAATGCCTACCGGAGTGTATATACAAGGATTATATATATATTAAGAGATTCAAAGACGAATTTTTGTAAGCTTGCAACGGATGACTTGGCTACACCAGACATGCATCCAAGGAATAGGTAGCTACACTAGTTACTGCCCATTCTTTTCTCCATCCCCTCTTCTTGAGCTGGTTGTACTTGAACTTAGAAGGGAATATCTCCGCTCCTCGAGGAAAGAGTTGCAAGAACAAGGAACTAGAGTTACCTTGTTGAGGGAGGCTGTTTCTTTGCTACTTTTGAGATGGGGAGCTATATCTCACTTACATCATATAAGTAAAGATTCATAGTCACAAGAATTTGTGTATGTAGACTTGTTCTGACCTGACTGTTGAGGTGACCTGAAGAGGAATCTTGTGGAACTTAGAGGCTGTTAGGTTTTAAATCCATCTCCCATTAAGGTTCTGACACACTAATAATCCAAAGGTTTGACAGAGCTCCAAACTACAATTTTATTAAAAGTTTAACACTCAATCTTGTCATAACTTCTTTATTTTTCCTTTCCTTTTTATTCTGTTCACTTATTCTTTCAAATAAGTGTTTGCTAAGGGACTAGCAAAGGTAAAGCATATGGGAATGATTGCGATTCATCATCTTTATTCATTTATTTTAGCTTAAAATCTCTTTATAAAATACCTCTATATAATACTAACTCCATGTTCTTACTAATGTGCATATGTGTGTAAATATTGTATATTTGTATATTATTTTAACCTAAAATAAATAAAGAAAGAAAGAAAGGAAAAATAAAGAAAAGAAAATTGTATATATGTAATAGATACAGGCTGGCCCGAAACCTGAGAGAAGATCAAGACTTGACCTGATCGGCCAGGAATAAAGTAGGGGGAGATAGAGTCCTTAATCAAAAAATCTAAAAAAAATGTGTGTTGTAAATATTTTTCACTTATTGTGTATATCTGTATTCAACTAACACTATTTTATTTGTAAACAAATTGACTTTAAATAAAAT
The DNA here is from genome assembly GCA_037367405.1 of Ottelia alismoides. Lineage (NCBI taxonomy): Eukaryota > Viridiplantae > Streptophyta > Magnoliopsida > Alismatales > Hydrocharitaceae > Ottelia > Ottelia alismoides. The sequence continues at coordinate 39,399 of JAZKJV010010128.1, read as the reverse complement.
AATTTTCAAAACAAAAGTTATAGATAAAAATGTTGGCTTAATAAAATAATTACACAACGAAATCATGTATATAATAAAAGTAACCACACCTGGAAAAAGCCATTAAGCAATGATTGAAAGATCAATTCTGTCTCTATATGAACTCATATTGAACCAAACTCACTTTCATTGTATTCTAAATTAAATTATCTTTTAAATGGATGTGATTTCACAATTTTTGGAGGTACGATTGAAAAGTCAGTTTTCTGGGGTGGTTTATGCAATTTTACCATTTATTTGTACATATTATATTTGTAAATATTTGTACATATATTTTACTAATTATTTAAAATAAAAAATTAATAAAAATTTTAAAATAAAAAAACTAATTTGCTTATTTACCCATATATTTAATGTCATATATGTATATATCATATATATATATATAATTTTCTTAACTATCACAAAAAATAAAAAATTTACATTTAATTTTATAATAAATAAAGTGACGAAAATACAAAAAAAATAGTTAATTTTTGTAAATATTTTTAACACTTATCTTTTTGCTTCATCTCATTTCAACTTTTCTTATCTCTTATCTTCATCTAAAAATTTAAAAATTCAAACTTCAATCCCATTCTTTCTATTAATATGGCTCCTTCTCCATCACTTCAATTTGATCAATCTTTGGTGAGAGGAGCCCGATCTCCGAGAGTCTTCTTGTTGCAGAAGGGTGCCTAGCCTCCGAGTCGTCCGGTGACAGCGAGTCGGCCTTCGTCGAGATGATCAAGGTCTTTTCGGCTCCTAAGGTGAGATCCATCATTTTCTTCTTATTTTTCATCTAGATTAACCTTAGTTTAAATTTTTGTATTTTAAATTCATCATCATTTTTTTTCTAGATCTTAAAATCCATCACGATTTGATCTGCCACCAACTCGATTTTTCATCTCACTTTCTCGATCTCTACGCATTCTTTTCTACCTCGTACGATCTTCCATTTCCGACCACACACTGTGGTCGGAGATCTGGTTCCATCCGCCCTTCCCTTCGGAACCGCACACATTCACATCTTCCATGTGATTTTAGGATCGAGTCATCATGCTTGCGTCCTAAGTTGTTGATAAATAAATAAATTAATTAAAAAATATAGAAAAACATATTTTCCCCTTCTTTATAGCATTTATTTTATAGGATCACCAAAAAATAAAAAAAATAAAAAAAATAAAAAAAATTATTCACAGTTCTATTTCTAAAAAAATAATTTTTAGTCTATGTTTACATTTGCAAACAAAAAAACATGCCACGTGTCAGACGCTAGCGGTGGGTCTTCCACACTCCAGCATCCTCCTCCGCCTGAGGCGGAGCCGCACACCAATCTTCCGTCGAGGCTGCCTGAAGCAGCATCGCCCTCTAGAGCTACCCTGCCATTGTCTTCGCCGCCAGCTCCCGCCCGCCGCCCGCCTAAGCAGCCCAGGCCTGCCGCCTCTGCCCGCCACCACCGACCGCACCTCTAGCCAGCGGTTGCGACCCTCGCGTGGAGGAGAGCAACTCTACGGCCTAAACTTCCATCCCCTCGCAGCGCGGGCACGCACCACCATCGCCCAACAGGATGCTCACCGCCTGAAGTGCTTGATCCCCGCCGCCTGTTGCCGTTCATCTTCCGCCTTCACCGCAGCATCGCCACCGTCCAAGCATACCGGCCGCAAAAGCCCATCTGCGCCCCCGCGCGGACTGTCCTCGTCAACCCTACCAGTCTTCATCGCCCAACACCGCGCGCCCACCGCACGTTCTTCCACCCCGCTGTGGCTAACCGCCGCCCGTCCACCACCTCAGCCGACCGTTGAAGCCGTTGTACACTGCTGTCGCCCGTGTGATTGGAGAAGAAAGGCGGGTGGCACCCCCATTTGGCTTGTGAACAGGAAGAGACCAATAAGAACGAACCCTGGGGAGTATTTTTTTCTTTTGGGCAAAGTACAACACGACCCCTTGTAGTTCTAAAAATTGCGTTAAAGCCCCCTACTCCAGAAGTCACGTGCAACAGACGTTGTTCAAATTAGGTAATTTGTGTTTTTTATCCTCTATTTCATTTCCTTTTAATTTTTCATCTGAAGATAATATACTATTTGCAGTTTAGTCTATGACTTCCATACTTTTACTTTGCTTGCTTTTCTTACTAAAATAAATGTTTTTCTTGTTTAATAAATCTCCCAAAAATCATGCTATGTTCTTGATGTGCTTATCTTTTTAGCTTAAATTTTTCATTGCATTTTAAATTCGTTTATTATTATAAGAAAAATAAAAAAATGTCTTTTTTCTCTTCCTGAAATTTAAAAATTCATAAAATTTGAATATTGCTCCATAAGTTTCAAAAAAATAGAGTAGTTTTATTTCAGTGTCTTTCGATTTCTGTCAAAATTTCACGCATTATTTCTTTTTAAAACCCAAAAAATTGAAAAATACTAAAAATCTTATAAAAATCATAAAAAATTCTACAGAAAATCCAAAAATAACGATTTCAGCTCCTGTTTGTAGATATTTGTCTCTATTTTAACATAAAAATAGTTGCTAGGAGTTTTGGGCACTTAAAATATTTTTAAGATGTAAATTACTCCAGGCTGTGCACTATTCATCAATTCTTCCACTGTTTGATTTTTAGAAAAATAGAAAAACATCAGAAAATTCTACAAAAATTCCCAAAAACATTTCAAAGTCTTTAAAACCAAAAATATTTTCTCTAGATTTTTCTGAGCATTTTGATATAATTGAAAAATACAAAAAGAGTTTGGTGTGCGTCTTTCTTATCTTGTGCAAATTGTTCTTTATTTGAAATTTAAAAAAATTACAAAATTAAAGTCACTAAAAAATTGGAAATCGGAAAATAAAAAATAGAAAAAATATACAAAACTTAAAAAAAGAAAATTTTCGCAAAAACTAAGGATAGTTTGCCTTTGAGATTCATGTTTTTTCTCTTTATTGATTTTTCATTGATTAATTGAATAGCCCTTGGGAATTGTAGCCTCCCTGAGTTTGATCATGTCTGCTATACACGTAAATAAGTAGCAAAAATTTATCTTGCTCCATTATTCGCTTGTAGTTAATTTTGCAGGTTGAGAAGAAAAAAATAAATATGTTTGTTTTTCATGGGATTATTTGGGGATAACAACGACAACTCCACATATCATCCATTAACCGATCCTCGAGTTTTCTCATCTCAACCGTACGGTCTTCCACCTCGCTGTGGCCAGCCATCGCCGGTCCACCACCTTAGCTGACCGCTGAAGCCGCTGTGCACCGTCGCCACCCGTGTGCTTGGAGAAGAAGGGTGGGCGGCACCCCCTTTTGGCCTGTGAACATGAAGATACGAATAAGAACGAACCCTGGGGAGTTTTTTTTTCTTTTGGGTAAATTACAACTCAACCCCTGGTGGTTCTAAAAATTATGCAAAAGCCCCCCTACTCCAGAAGTCACATGCAACACATATCGTTCAAATTGGGTAATTTGTGTTTTTACCCTCTATTTCTTTTCTGATTAATTTTTCATTTGAAGACAGAAAACTATTTGTAGTTTAGTCGCTGACTTCCAGACCTTTATTTTGCTTGTTTTTCTTATTGAAATAAATGTTTTTTGTTGGTCAATAAATCTCCCAAAAATCATGCTATGTTCCTGATGTGCTTATATTTTTAGCATAAACTTTTCATTGCATTTTAAATTCATTTATTATTATTATTATTAAAATTAAAAACAATGTCTTTTTTCTCTTCCTGAAATTCAAAAATTCATAAAAAATTGAATATTGCTCCAAAAATTTCAAAAAAAATAGAGTAGTTTTATTTCATTGTCTTTTATTTTCTTTCAAAATTTATGCATTAATTCTCTTTAAAACCCCCAAAGTTGAAAAATACCAAAAATCTTATCAAAATCATAAACAATTCACAAAAATAAAAGAATTGTGATTTCAGTTCCTGTTTGTAGATATTTGTCTCTATTTTAGCATAAAAATAGTTGCAAGGAGTCTTGTACTTCAAATATTTTTAAGTTGCAAAATACTCCAGGCTATGCATTATTTATCATTTTTATCACTGTTTGATTTTTAGAAAAAATATAAAAAAATATCTGAAAATTCTACAATAACTCCCAAAAACATTTCAAAGTCTTTAAAACCCCAAAATATTTCCTCTGGATTTTTCTTAGCATTCTTGATATAATTGAAAAATAAAAAAAGAGTTTGGTGTGTGTCTTTATTATGTTTGCATATTATTCTTTATTTGAAATTTAAAAAAATTGCAAAATTAAAATCACTAAAAATTTGAAAATAAAAAAATAGAAAAAAATAAAAAATTAAAAAGAGAAAAATTCCACAAAAATATAGTATAGTTTGCCTTTGAGATTCTTGTTTTTCTCTTAATTGATTTTTCATCGATTAATTGAATAAGCCTCAGGAATTGTAATCTCACTGAGTTCGATCCTGTCCGCTATACAGGTAAATAAGTAGCAAAAATTTCTTGTGCTCCATTATTCGCTTGTAGTTAATTTTAAAAAATAATTTTGTTTGTTTGTCGTGGGATTATTTGGGGATAACAACGACGACCCCACATATCATCCATCAACCGATCCTCGAGTTTTCTCATCTTAACAGAAGCGAGCCTTGACCTAGAGGTTGAACAGATGGACATGAAGAAAACCTTCCTCTATGGCGATCTTGAGGAGGAAATATACATGTTGCAACCTGAGGCCTTTAAAATCAAAGGCAAGGAAGACTATGTTTGCAGATTGAATAAGAGCCTACATAAATTGAAATGAGCACATGATCAGTAATACAAGAAGTTTGATTCGTTCATGGGGAGCACAATTACTCCAAGACTACTTCAGACCATTATATCTTCATGAAGAAATTCTCAAGTGATGATTTCGTCATTTTATTGATTTATGTTGATGACATGTTGATTACATGAAACAATGGAGGGAGAATTTCTAGCTTGAAGAAGAAGTTGAGCAAGTCCTTTGCTATGAAGGACTTGGGGCATGCAAGTCAAATATTGGGCGTGAAGATCACTCAAGATAGGGGAGCAAGGAAACTTCATCTTTCTCAACAGAAGTACATTGAGAAGGTACTTCAAAGGTTCTTCATGGATAAGGCCAAGCCCACTAACACACCTTTGGGAGCACATTTCAAACTAAGCTCCACGGAATGTCCAAAGACAACTGAGGAGAAGAAAGATATGGAGAAGATTCCCTATGCATCAACCACATGCAGTCTTATGTATGCCATGGTTTATACAAGGCCTGATATTGTTTATGCAGTTGGAGTTGTTAATAGATTCATCTCAAATCCAGAGGAACAACATTTTGCTTTTGAGTAGAGAAGCCTATGCTTTTTGGTTAAACAGATGCAAACATAGTAGGTGACATTGATTGGTGAAGATCCATATCTGGATACTTTATGTCCTTTGCAGGTGGTGCAATTTCTTGGCAGTACAGGCTTCAGAAGTGTGTGGCACTATCAAATACAAAGGTTGAATTCATTGCTGGTACAAAGGCATGCAAGGAGTTGTTATAGATGAAGAAGTTCACTCAAGAACTTGATTTTCATTAGGACAAGTATGTGTTATACTGTGATAGTCAGAGTGATATTCATCTTGGAAAGCATTTTACATTCCATGCAAGATCGAATCACATCAATATTAGATATCATTGGAAATGTGATGTGTTAGAATCAAAGCAACTTGTACTTGACAAGATCCACAGAGATGGCAATGATGTTGATATGATGATGAAGACTTTACCGCTTGGAAAGTTTGAGAAATGTTGTTCCCTCGTATGTGTGGAGTAGTTCCCACATCGTCAGTGAGGGAGAGATTTGTTGGATGTGCTCACCTCCTTGTGGGAACCTAATCCATACATATAACTTGGTAGTCATATTTGGAAAGAGGAAAATTAAGTTCTAATTGGAGGAGGAGATTAATTGCCTTTTAAGAATATGAGTAATATTTCCTAATCCCATTTGAAGTAGGAGTCAATGTTTTCTTATTTTATCATTTCCATGAAGTATAAATAGAGGTATGGGATGAACACCAAGATCATCCCAGCACAAGATCTCCTAGCACAAGAAAGAAATAAGAGAGAGAGAGGAAGAAGAAAGTTCAATGGTTGCCACGAAGTTTGGAGGGAGTAATCTTTGGAGCAGTTCTTTTCCAGCATCCTTCCCTACAGTTTGACGACAGATTCATCATTTGATGGTATTTCTCCTCTCTACTATTCTCTATTGTCTGGTGATTTGTAGAAACATATAGAAGGCCAGCCTTTTGTAAGCCACTCATAGGAGATTACTCTGATTATAGTGATTGCTTCTACATTGCGATCGACCTTGTGATTTTTCCCTCACATTGAGGGTTTTTCACATTAAAAATTCTCCCCGCATCTATGGTTGAGATTTGCTTTATAGTTGTAGTGATATATTGTGCAAGATCTGCTTATCAACTTTGGTAAGTTCTGCGGTTCCATCTATACAGGAAATCTATTTCCCACACAAATTACCAAGAAGTACACGTGACTTGATTTTTCTAACATAAATTAGATAAAATGAGATTTTTCACCATAATAAATTTAATTATTCAATGCGAATTGATAAAAATATAAATAAATATCCATAATGTATACATCAATTATTTTTTAACATGTAGTTTGGGATAAAAATAGAATGACAAAATAGGGTCCAAATCAATGCTCAATCGTATGGGTAAAAGTGCAAATTAAAATTAGCATTTAGGGATCGGTCTGCAATTCGCTCGTAGCATGTGACATGTATGTGCAGGTATGGCCTCAAGTGGGATAGGGAGAATTCATGAGGTCTTCATTACAATAATTCCTTGGCCATGTGGCTGGAGCACATTGAGGTGGAAAAAAGGACGACACGTGGTGGCACGTGTGGGTGCCACATGTCTCCATGATAAATTTCAAAAGCTCAAAATCAAAGAAAAATAATAATAAATATTCACATAAAAATTTCTTTCATGAAGTTGTTTGTCTCAATGAGATTTATAACTTTCATGAAGAATCCAAAGCAAAAGACCTCATTTTTAAAAATTATGTTTTTATTGTATTTTATATACATAAATAACCCAATTTTTATGGTTTGATTTTTTATGATTTTTAAATAAAGGAAAAAAAATCAAATTAAATACTAAAAAATATTTGCACATTAGTATATTTTTAGACCTTTTAATAATTAAGAAAATAAAGACATAGAAAGATATACTTATCTAAAAACTATATACATACATAAAATATTTCATTTTCTTGCATGATTTATTAAAATGCAACAATGAAATAAATGAAAAGGAAATAAGTGAAAAAATTTATTTATGTACATGAAATAACAATTCAAAGTCGATAATTATTTATAATATCCCAGAAATCTAAGTTTCACATATGACCTCTGATTCCCTTGAATTTGATCTTGAATTGTAGATAAGTGAATGTAAATTAATTAAAAAAGTGAGTACAAGTCCACAAGAGATTATATGTGAGAGACACTTCAATTTTATATCCTTTTGTCTGCAAACTAGGGGTTGTATTTATTTGACATACATATAAGCTAGTATTTTTTATGTTTTTTTATTTATTAGTATTATTAGTAATATATACACAATGGATTTGAAAGGTAATTTGTATGATACTCCTCCATTAGTTGATTCTTCCAGGGGCGATCACTTGGAAAAGAAAGACTAAAAATTGATTCATGAAGGTTTAATTACTGAATCATTTCCCAATGGTATGTTTCGAGTCCATTTGGATAATGAGGATCTAATTCTAGGTTATGTTTAAGGAAGGATCCAACATAGTTTTATACGCATACTACCATGGGATATAGTCAAAATTGAAGTAAGTCATTATGATTCAACTAGAGGATATATAATTTATAGACTTCGCAACAAGGATTCAAACGATTAGGTATTTTCTACCATCCTCCTCATGGGGACAAAATTTGGGGTTCCAAAATTAAAGGGATTTTTTCTTTCAAGAAGTAGATTTAGAATTATAAAGAAATATATGGAATCATAAATATGAAAAATAAGAGCTTCTGTTCGTAACATTTGTGAAAAATGTCGGCTGATTCGTAGGAGGGGGGATATTAGCTTGGAGTTGGTACAAAGTTGTAAAAAATATGTGAATATTGAGCTATATAGGTGAATATGAGCATACATTTTTCAGCTCCTTGTTGATGTAAATACAAAATGGTATTTTTTACGAGTTGTTTACTTATTTGTGAATGGTAATTATGCATTATAAACACTTAAATGTAATTTATTACTATGAGAACGAAGAACTATTTTAGATATTAGAGTAATATTCCACGGATTCATCAAAGGGCACATGTGATGACATGACAAAAAGGTAGGGATACAACTGATATTGCAAAAAAGGATGTGTGTAACTGATACAACATAAGCTAAGATGGGCAATAACTATGAAAAATCCTATTATATAATGCGATCAAAACTATAAGTCAAAATGATGTTTTGTTCTCAAGTAATGCCTCCATAAATATTCTCAAATCGATCATTTGTGCACATTGCGTTGAATGTGATTCATATGGTTCTAAATTTGTGAAATTTGAGATTTTGTAAACTCAAGATTAAGTTGTTTATTTGATCGAAAGAATTATATGAAATATATTTTTTTCGATATACAAGCGATAAATTTGATCGTGATATGGTGAATGGAAGATAACTATATGTGAGATTAGGCACTTTCTTCCTTCAGGGAGTTCATAATTCATTCAGAATAATTAAGATCATGTCAATCTATGTGTAAACACAATGCCCATGTTAAGTCATTTTAGATTCATATAAGCTTACACATATGAAATCTAGATCATATCTATGCTGCATTAGATGGAACATCTACACTTAATTGTAAACTATAGTTGAGAATAATGGAACTTCTTGTGAGACTTCTAGGCATACTGTGAAGTATGCATGCTTGAGATCCCTCTCTATGACTTTTTTTTGTTTAAATTTGCATATATGGCATGTTTTTTCACGTGTAAAACAAGGTTGCTTAATCTTGTCTAAAGCTATAAGATATGGTATCGAACATAGATACTCTTCCGAGTGATCATCTACTTTCAACTCACGATAACCAAAATTTTACAACATTGATTTCTTTTTACATATCATAGCTTAGTCGAGAATATGTGATTATATACAATTTACCCCCTATCTCGATTTCGATTATCCCAGCTTTACCTATGCAATCTTACGTTGAATCAGGTGTATTTTTTGATTATAAAATTTCCAGCCACGTTCAAATGAAAAAGACAACATCTAAAGTATAATCATAACATAACCAACACAATACATTAACACTAAGACATCTTGGCTCATTTTTATTCAAACCATCCTAATCATTTAAACAACTACTATTCACAAAAAAAATTACTAACCATCACAATTCAACCTTGTTAAAAAATATGCTTGTGATATTTGCTCGCGCATTGAACGGAGTCAGCACTATTAATACATTACATAAATTTATTAATATCGTTAATCGAATATGAGTTAAACTATTCTCAAATAGAATGACCTTAGATAGCCGAACATTGTTCCACTAAAAAATATTACAAAGTATTTCCAATTCAGATCTACCAGTTATCCCATTTACTTAGGGCTTGTTCGGTTCGAAAATAAGCATGAATAAGATGGGGAATAAGGAGAATAAGAGTCTATTCTCTGTTCGGCTGGAGGATATGAATAAGGAGAATAAGGTGAAATAAAGGTAAGTAAGATGGGATAAAGATAGAAATAAGAGTGAAATAAGATGGAATAATGAGGAATAATCGTACCACTGGAAATCGTGTCAGAAATAGAATTAATTCTAAGAGGGACTAAACGAATCAAAATCCGAGATAACTTTTATAACAAACTTATTTTCAAACCAAACACACGAGAAAAGCAAAACCCCAACCCCCGCCATCCAATATCACCACCGACGCGTTCGCCGGGACCCTAACGATGCCGGAGGCTCCGGATGGGGAGCTGGAAGTGGACCACTATGCCGTTCTGGGGCTTCCTTCCGGCCAGGAGGGCGCCGCCCTCGACGACAAGGCCATCGACCGTGCCTACAAGCTGAAGGCCCTGAAACTCCACCCGGACAAGCACCGCGACGACCCTGCAGCCACCGCCGCCTTCCAGCGCCTCTCCTCCTCCTACGCCCTCCTCAAGGACCCCTCCGCCCGCTCCGCCTTCGATTCTCTCCTCCGCGCCCGCCGCCTCCGCCTCGCCCGCGACTCCATCCTCTCCTCCAAACGCCGCAAACTTGCCCGTGACCTCGAGGAGCGCGAGCGCGCCGCCGCATCCCAGGAGGAGGACCCTGACGAGAGGGCACGGAGGGAGGAGGCTGAGGCGTCCGCTAAACTCAAGGTGGAGCTCGCGAGGGTCCGCGCAATGATGGCCGCGAGGAGGGCCGGTGTTATCGTGGTCGAGGAGGAAAGGGGGAAAAAGAATAAGACGGGGGGAGGAGGAGGTGGAGGGGAGTTAGATAAGGGAAGGGTGCTGAAGGTGTCGTGGGAAAGGGGAGGAGGGGATTACAGTGCGGAGAGGTTGAAGGAAATCTTTGCGGAGTTCGGAGAGGTGGAAGATGTGGTCATCAGGTCGAGGGCGTCGAAGAGCAAGGCCACTGCGCTCGTTGTTATGGCGAGCAAGGAGGCTGTGGTGAGTGATCTTGGTTTTGGTGTTCTTTGTTTTTGCATTTTGATTTTCACAGGGAATTTATTACTGAAAATAGAACGTTAACTTGCTTGGATTGTTGATTACAAGTATTGAAAGTTGAGTAAGATTGTTTTTCTGTTGTTAAAAAATGGTGTTCACCATTGGGCTTGGCTGTGATTGATCTTCGATAATCGGCTCTGGATTAAGATATTTGAGCTAGGGGTTAATGTTGTTCCGTGGAATGGACACCATATATTCCATCTTATTGGCAACATTTTCCCGCACCCTCGAAAAAAATAAGAAATCTGGTTATTTGTTTGGATTGGATTTACATCTGAATTCATTTGTATTGGGGGTTGTCTATATAACCTTAGAGGATTAGGGCTCTGGCTAATTTGCTGTGTGATCCTCTGTACTCTCTTCATTTTTTCACATAGTGAAGAGCTAGTTCTTCTGTCCATTGATTGCAATTTTTGTGCTTGTGATTTGCGCAATTAGGCGATGCCTTGATCATCCAAAACAATTTTCAGTGCAAATGGATACTCTACCTGTGGGAATAAAGGTTTATCAGGTACTTGTTGGAAGGCTGGTTGTTTATTTTTACTGTCGTTGCTTAGAGAATCAGATTACAATCCATTGCTTATAAACTCCTTTTTTGATCTTAGAGAATTAGATCACAGTCCGTTGCTTGCCTTTTCTTTTTATTTCCTTTAATCCCTAGATATGTACATTCTTTCACTAATTTAAAACTATCATGTTCAGGTGACTGCAGCAAAAAATCTGTGTGGAGATGTCTCAAATCCCTTACTAGTTCTGCCTCTTGAACCTGTTAGCGATTTATCTGGCTCTTCTAAAGTGCCACCAGATTCTTCCTCTGCAAATCTTGGCAATGTTGTTGGTTCTGGCTTTCAAGCATTTGAAGATTACGTCTTGAAAAAGCTTCAGGAGGTTTGATTTGATTTCTGTTGTCAGAGATATATATTTTCTTCCAGACATTCCTGTACCTTTTGATTTGATTTTAGTTGTCAGAGATATATATTTTCTTCCAGACATTCCTGAACCTCTAGTTATTAGGTGTGCTTATACGCTTCTTGATATCCTTATGTATTATGTTTGCTCATTGTTGATTGGAGAAATAAGAAGGCATACATTAAATTTATCTAAACAAAGAACAATCTGCTCCTGCTTCTCTTCCTCCACAATCTTCTATTGATTCCATCTCTGCTTAAACTCTTTTGGATTTAAGGGCATGGCATCCATTGGACGGTCAACTTGTCTGTGCATCCTGTTGGCACTGATGTTGATGTTTGATTTGCCTCTTGTATGCCTTGAATTTTTTTCTGAATTGTCAACATGAGCTTGTTATCAATGAATACACATGAATAAGGTTAAATGATGCTTTGAAAATTGCAAAATCTCGGGGACTAGTTGGATTGAATCGCATTCATGTGGATGCTGAATTTATTGGAGGAAGATATTACATGGTTTACAAAGTTATTCAATATTATATGTCTAATCAAGAAAACATTAAATGGTTTGAGAAAGAATGAACTCTTATATGGGTTCAAATGATCCATAAAAAATGTGCAAAATATATAAATTTTAAATTGATGAGTCTTACATCAGAGGCAATTGATAGGAAGTTGATATTTGGTAACCCAAGGCCCTCGCATAATCATTTTGTTTTTTAGAACCCACTTAATGGTTTGGTGGTAGAAGCAGTGAACTCCTACTAGGGTTGAAAATGGTGGGATACGAATACGAATATAGGTGTTACCATATCCTTATCCTTTTTAAAATTCAGATACGAATACAAATACGAATATCACACGAGTGTGTGAAATGTAAATCATATCCTCAAAATACAAATACGAATGCAAATCGCATATTAATGATTTGTATACAGATATTTGACAAACGAATACGAATTAACATACGAATATTATACATGCTCAAATTTACTTAAAAACTATAAACATTTTCGATTCATAACAAATTCCAATATATAAAAAGTATATTAAATATATTAATAATAAATATGTGCATAAAAATCACTACATAATAAAAGGGAACATAAAGATATATCTAAATAATAAAAGAAAGCTTACCAAACTTACTTCTTTGTGTATCACGTAAGTATTAATATTATCCAGAATTTGAATATTTGTATTGTATTCATATTTGTATCCTTCAGAAAATAAATATTCGTATTCGTATTCTTAAAATTTTGAATATTATAGTAACGTGCGTCGAAATTGGGGATACTATATTTGTATCCGTATTCGTATTCGGCGAATGTTGAACATTCGTATTCGTATTCACATCCTATTCACCAAATACGAGAAAATGACATTCATATCCTTTATTTAACGAATGCGGATACAAACAGATACAAATATATTCGTATTCGTTTTCATCCCTAGCACCCACTCTTAAGACCTGGCTTCATCCCCACTCTCCCCCCTTAACCATTAAAAACTCATTTCATTTTTGTATTTGGCAGATATACCACTTAAATCATATACCTTATCATGCATATGATCATTTATAGAAAAATGACCTTTATATAGCTTGAAGAAGATCTAAAATACATTAGGAAAATAAATTATATGGACGATTTAGAAAAGAGGGCTGCTTAATTTGTGGGGGTCCTAGTACAAAAAATGACCGAAATAACCGAAATTCCGGTCGAAATTCCACTGAAATTCCATCGAAATTCTGTTTTGGCCGATACCGAAATGGTGACCGAAACCGACATTTAGGGCCTTAACATGAAGAAGTCTACATGTAACAACCTTCTGGGTTTGCTGCTGAGGGGGAGTATCTGCAGGTTTGCAGACTTCATAAGGCAATATATGACCTTAAACATACCATCGAAATTCTGTTTTGGCCGATACTGAAATGGTGATCGAAACCGACATTTAGGACCTTAACATGAAGAAGTCTACATGCAACAACCTTCTGGGTTTGCTGCTGAGGGGGAGTATCTGCAGGTTTGCAGACTTCATAAGGCAATATATGACCTTAAACATAGTCTTAGGGCATGGTTTCATAAGCTCTTGGATTTAATTTAAAGCAGGGATTTCAAAGGTCTAATGCTGATCATTCATTGTATGTACAGAGAATTTCTAGAGGCATAATGGTTATTATGGTATATGCTGATGACATATTAGTCACAGGTGATGACGTGCATGGGATAAAAAGGGTTAAAGAATTTCCGGGCCAAAAATTTGTTACTAAGGATCTTGGTATCTTACGATATTTCTTGGGATTAGAATTTGCTAGAAATAAACAGGGTCTTGTGATGACCCAACAGAAGTATGTGACAGATATGCTAGTGGAGACAAGAATGATTGGATGTCGGTCAGCTACCACTCCTACCTTAGTATGAAGTTATATGATGATGATACAGAGGAGGTAGACATGAGACGATACAGAGAAATAGTGGGGAAGCTTCTTTATATTACTATAACCAGGCCAGATATCTCATTTGCAGTCAGCTGGGTGAGCCAATTCATGTAACAACCCTGACAGGTACACATGGATGTGATATATATGATTTTGAGATACCTAAAGTCTTCTCCAGGTGCATGATTATTATTCAAAAAGGGGGCAACACTTACCATTTCTGCCTGCACTGATGCTGATTATGCAGGATGTCCAAAGGATAGAAAATTCACTTCGGGCTTTGCAGTTTTTGTTGGTGGCTCTCTTGTCTTCTGAAAGAGTAAAAAGCAAACCGTGGTTGCCAAGTCCAGTGTTGAGTCTGAATATATGGCCATGGCACAAGCTAGTATAGAAATGATGTGGGTTCGAGCTGTACTAGCAGATTTACGTATAGAGGTACCTATTCCTGTGCAGCTACTATGCGATAACCAAGCAACCTTGCTCATTGCAATGCATTTCATGAGAGAACCAAGCATATTGAAGTGGACTGTCACTACACGAGGGATATGATTCAGAAAGGGTTCATCTCTATTTCTCATGTCAGCTCAGGGGATCAAATTGTAGATATTTTCATTTAGGCTTTGCTCAGAGGGCCGTTCTAGAAATGCTCATCCAAGTTGAGCATGATTGACATCTATACTCCATCTTGAGGGGGGGGGTGTAGAGTTATATTTATGTCTTTATACTGTTTTCTTATTTTTCCGTTCTTTTGTCTATCATATGTAGTTTACCCTTATTTCTCCCCTATATAAGAGAGCCTAGGGTTCAAAGAATAAACAACTCTTTTTTTCCCAACAAGACGTATAAGGATAAGTAGTCCGATGAATGATGTCCTGTGAGCTAAAAAATGTGACAAATGTGCAGTACAAAAGTCAAACACATTATCCGAACAAATGTAATTTATTGAAGCCGACAATATTTTTGATTTCAACAACAAAATTTCAAATAATAGTACCTGCCTCAGACTTTTGCTTCAAAAGAAAGACCCATGACAGTCGGGAGATCTCATCAAAACAAACAAGATAATACATGTGTCCCTGATAATCAGATATATAACTTGGATTCCACATATCCAGATGAAATAAATCAAACATATCATGACTACTTCGACCTTGATGACTTGGAATGCCGGACCAATGATGCTTTCCAAGTTCACATGACTCACACTGGAAACTAGACTTGATAGAAACGTTATGTGTGATATGATATTTTCTGCAGCGGTTAGTGGCCGAATATGAGATGCCACGTGTTGGGGAAATGAATCCTGCAGACATGGAAGTAACACCATCATATGGAGACTGAGGCAACCTATATAGCCCTACATGTTCACGGCCACATACAATCACCCTGTCCATAAGTATATCATAGATTATAAGAGAACTGGGGTCAAATATAGCACGACAATGTAAATCTTTCGTAATCTGGCTAATAGACAGTAAATTCATGAAAAAGGCATGTGCATGAAGAACATTCTGCAGGTGTATGAAGGGTGTCAAATGAACCTCCGCTTGTCCAGTAATTATGGATTGAGTCTCATCAACAATCACTACCGATCTACTTGGCTGTGGTGAACTGTATGTACCAAACTACAATCTATCTTTGTAGAGATGATTTCATGCTCATGAATCCATAATCCACTGATGGATTGGTGTTAGAAGATCTAGCGGCTGGAGGCATGATTTCTCTCAAACGAGCAAAAAATCATCGTAGTGATGATCAGTAAGATCATGATCTGACTCTTCTCTACAACACAGGTTGATGATGGGAATCCATGCCTTGAGTAGCACGTATCCTCTAAATGACCTGAGTGCTTATGTGGGCGTGAACCGCCTCTACTGCGCGTGCCTCGTCCTTTGAAAGCCGTAGATCCACCTCTACCACGTGATGCACCCTTAACTGACGAAGTCTGAGAATGTGTTGCAGGGGAGATACTCAATTGGCTCAGCCTGTAGTATGCCTCCTCCACAAGAGGTATGGTAGCTTTGGTAAGAAGCTGAAAGCGAAGCCGAATCATATTCTGGGTTGCGGGAAGACATAAAAACACCAATCATGGCCGAGTCTTTGTTGGCCTTATGCTGCTCTGGAGAGGCCGTCAGGGGTATGTAGCCGTGAAGTCGCTCAACCATACCCCTCAGAGATGTATACATGGTGTGAAGATGATGATCACCCTGTTTGGTCGTGAAGATATCGTGCTAGAGATGCAATATCTTCAACTCATTCTTCGCCTGAGAGTATGTCCCTGCGAGAATGTCCCAAATTGCTTTTGCCATGGGTTGACTAAGGATATCGTTGGCTATCTCCACAGAAACGGTACCAGATAGCCACACCTTTGCATATGCATCATCAACCTCCCATGAGACGTTGGTCCCGGTCTTATCCATTGGCTCATATTACGCCAGAATGTACTTCTTGCCATGACACCACATCAGATTCATGAACTACATTGCCCACAACTCGTAGTGGGTACCGTCCATCTTGACAATAGTTGCGGGACCCTTGATGGCATATGTAGATGGCGTGTCAACTCTGCTGTTTGACATCGTGCACAATCACTGGGACTTTGGACAAATCGTTCCATGTCTAAACGTACATGAAACAAGATGGTTGTGATTTTAGACTCATGCCATAACAATCTTCAAACGAATTATAGTCTGATTTTGATAAAAAATATGGTAATCGGACCATAAATATCTGAAATCAGACCAAAAACCATGAAATCAGGATTTCAAAATGACTAGACAGCAGCATGATCACACATGAGGGGCTCGTGAGGGCCACATGGGACGCTAGGGACCATTGGGAGGCGATGCTAGGTGCTGCTGGGGGCTGCGACGCTGTTGCTGGTAGCTGCTCGGGTAGCGGCGCTGTTGCTGGGAGCAGCCAACGACACCGTTGCGTCACTGGCAGCTGCTGCAGTGGCGGAGCTGCTGGCGGAGCGCGAAGTTGCTGTGCGTAGAGGGTTGGCGTGCGGAAAAGGGGGGTTGGGCTTGATGGTAGGGTTAGGGTTTAGGCTCAGGGCTCGGATTTAGGACCGCCACTTTGATAACATGTGAAAAAGAATGCTTTTTTTCTTCTTAGAGTCCAAGGGTTCTCTTATATAGAAGAGAGAAACCCTAATGGGTAAATTACATACTACGAACAACAACAAAGCCTTTTCCCAGAATTAAGTAGGGTCAGCTACATGGATTCTTTGCCTCCATTCAGATCTATCTTGAGTCAGTCTCGGGCTTATATCCAAAAAACTAAGATCCCTTCGTATAGTTTCCTTCCAACACTTCTTGAGCCGTCTCTTCCATCTTTTATATACTACGAACAAAAGAAATAAATAATTATAAAACAGTGATATAACATAAAAGCTCTCCTACAAGATTCCCATCTCTCTTCCTCTACATATCATCTCTTCCATCTTTCTTCTTATTGCAATTCTCTTGGGTATGCCCACGTATGCAACAAGAAGAACTGAATTTGCGCAATCTTTCATAAATTATTCTTTGTTTGAACGATTGAGCCCTATTTTTAATCACAACATAATTAAACACCGGTTCAAGGACGTCAGTCTTCACATATATTCTCACATAGCTACGTATCTCACATAGCTAGGCCGTGTGGATTCAATCACATTCTTATTCACACAAATGTATTTCCCTAACATTTGTGCAATTGATTTGATAGTTACATCCTTACAGGATTATTAAGATGCACATTTAGATCAGGAAGTCCAATCCAGATTGGGTACCCGGCGCTCCTCAAATTTGGTTTAAAATAAGGCGACAATCTTATGATAGAAACCCATTCGTTCTTGAACTTCGTATCCCCAAGCCCAAAGCATAAGAGTAGATAAAGTCTTTTTCTTCCTCATATCTAATCTTGATATGTCTTGAATCTATGGCTCCTAAAGAGATTTCTCCCAAATGCAAATATCTTCCTTTCAAAAAAAATCTTGAAATCCCATCAGTTCTGCCCCTGATCTTGCAAATCTTCCAATCAAGATCTGGAGAATGGTTTCTGCAGTATGTTTACTTCATCTTCAGTAACTTTAACATTGTAATCCCCCTCCACAAATTTAACCTCTTTAACAGGAAGAGTATCACTAAGAGTAGGAAGAAAATGAGCACTTTTCGTAGTAGATGCATGAGATGGCTTACTCTGCTGCTTTGGAACAAATGCTTTTCCAATTGTGATTTCTTCCCAAAGATAATTGAAGGGAACTCATTAGCAGAGAAAATTCTTCCTCCAGCACCTGAATCCTTCTCATTTAAGTCATTGAACACTTGATGTCCAGGAGCCTGCTTCTAAGGAGTATTCATTTTCAATAATAGAGGTCCCTTAAAGAAATCTCAATAGAAGAGGGCCTTTATGAAAATACCCAAGCGATATTTTCCAGCTCAAAAGAGCTCCCAACAGATATCCGTGTGTCTTCTTCCTATTTGCAGGCAGTGGTAGTGGTAGTAAGGAATGTTACCTACCAACTAACCACTCATGAAAATCTGACTTGCTTTACACTTGGCAGCATCTGAATGATGCCCCAAAAGACCACAAACCAAATGAAGAAAAACCAAAATCACTCTTTTGATCAAAAAGTGATCCCCTTCCTCTTGCAAGGCACTCCAGCAACGTCCCTAGTAGTGATGGATACCCAATCTTTACCAAGACACCAAAATCAGCGGACAGATACAGTATATTTGTGCAGAGCGATGCACTATACTTGCTGTGCATCAGAAATAGGTTCGCTCTCAAGAGCAGCCCCTAGTTCTCAAGAGCAAGACCAAAATCCTCCCCAAATCGAATGAAATCAAGTGGCAATAGTACCAAAGTGCATAGAAAGGGAATATCGAAGATCTAACTCATCGTAGATGGAATAAAACGACAAATCGATGAGAATAACCTTGAATATGAACTCCAAGATCACCACAAAATCACCCTTCCCCAAAGCTTCTCTCTCCTCTTAGTTTGATTTTTTGTGTTTTTTTCATCCATTCTGAACTGATTGGTTTTAGCCGACCCTACTTAATCATTGGAAAAGGCTTTGTTGTTATATTCTAAATTGATTGGTTAATGTGACCTTACTACGCTATATTGAATGAACCTCTAGTTCATGAGGTCTTTCTTTTAACAAATTAAAAATGTAATGTATAACACTTTCGTAAAATCCTTAATAAGAGATTATATGAGAACACTAGATCTTAACCCTTTCTAATAACAAATTATAAGATGTTAATTCTATTCATTAAATGAAGAATTTATGAGATTACTGAGTGTTTTATTACATGTGTAAGTAGTTTGGGGGGTGCGGTTTCAGCCCTTTGTGGACCCGGAGGTGGGGGGGGGGGGGCTTCTTCGACCGCTTCCGATGGCTCCTCGCGGGGGGCGCGACCGCGGTGGCTGTGGCCCTGTCGGGACATTCTTCCGATGCGGGACCGACCGACAGGAAAAGCGGGAAGAGATATAGAAGGAGGAACAGAACCAGGTCGGCGAGGGTGGAGGAGGTTGCAGGCTCAAGCTTGAAGGACCGCGTCGCAGAGGCTGCGGGGGTGGTCTGGACTCATGGGTACTTCACCGGTTGCAAATGAAGATTCTTTCTTGGAATGTTTGTGGTCTCGGGGACCCCGAGAAGAGAAGGGTCGTGGGGTCAAGATTTATTGAGTGGGGTTGCGACGTCGTTTTGTTGCAAGAAACAAAGCTTCAGACTGTGACGGAGGATTTGTGGCGTTCGTTCGGCGCGAGGGCCGTGGACCATTTCCGTGCTTTGGATGCGGCGGGTGCTTCGAGGGGGCTGCTGGTGGCATGGAGATCTTCGTCCATGTCTTTTGATTCGGTGATTGTTGGAAGGCATGTGCTGACGGCATGTGCTGACGGTTTTGCTGGTATGTACGTCCTCCTCCCTCCGGTTGGTTGTTTCGTGTGTTTACGGTCCATGTTGTAATGTTTTGCGTGGAGAGCTGTGGGATGACCTCATGGCGGTTGGGAGTGCTGTCAACGGCGTCCCCTGGCTCGTTGGGGGGGACTTCAATGTTACTCTTCTTTCCTCTGATAGGCCTGGGGGCAGGGGGGCAGGATCCGGGGCTGCGTGCCTTCGCGGACGCGGTGGACTCCCTCGGCCTTGAGGTGATGGATGCGGTTGGCACGACTTAAGCCTGGAGGAGCTCAAATTCTAGATCGCGTATTGACCGTTTTCTGGCTTCCAGTGAGTTGATGGAGGTTTTTGACTTAGCGTTGGTGGAGGCAATGCCGCGAGCTTGGTCGGATCACAATCCGATCGTCTGGTCCTCAGGGGATGCCCCTTTGCAGAGGGGGCCTTTTAGATATGAAAAATGTTGGTTTATGGAGGAAAATTTTAGGGAGGTGGTTTCTTCGCACTGTTCGGGCTTGCTTGTATCGGGCTCCGCGGTGGCTCGCTTCGTCCAAAAGTTGTCTTCGTTGCGGGCTAGACTTTCGGATTTCAAGCGGGAGACAAGGGCAGCTAGGCGTGCTGCAAGGGAGGAGGCCGAGGAGACCATTCGATATCTCGATTCTATGGAAGATCAAAGGGACCTCACGGTGGGTGAGTTGGCTGACCGTGATGCTGCTCAAACGAAAGTTGCGCTGGAGGATAAAAAACGCGTCGCGGAGTGGAGACAACGGTCGAGAAGTTCGTGGCTCCGGGAGGGGGATGCGAATACCTCTTTCTTCCTTCGTGTCGCTAGCGGGAGGCACAGGTTCAACGCGCTGCGATCCATTTGCATTGATGGGGCTCGCGTGGAGGGGAACAAGGAGATGGGGAGGGCTATAGCGGGCCATTTCAGGAACGTATTGTCTCGAACCATTCCGAGGGTATGGAGGTGGCTTGGCCTCGACACCCGCGTGGAGGCGGGCTCCTGCCTTGACGTGCTCGTTCGTGATGTTACCTTGGAAGAGATTAATGATGCTGTGTGGGATTTGAACGACGACGTCGCTTCGGGCCCTGATGGTTTCCCGGTGTCGTTCTACAAGGATTTTTGGGACTTGGTGGGGCCGGAGGTGTTGGAGGTGGTCTCCGAATTTTGTCGGGGGAACGCTGGGTTTGATAAGATCAACCGTGCTCTCATTATTTTGTTGCCTAAGACGGCGGTGCCGGTTTCCATTGATGACTATCGACCAATTGTGGTGTCAAATGTACTATATCTTATTACCGCAAAGGTTCTCGCTTCCCGGCTGGCCGGCGTTCTTGGCTCTACTGTCTTGCCGTCGCAGTCGGCTTTCGTCCCTGGGAGGCAAATTGCGGACTGCCTTACACTTGCGTTTGAGATCATTGCGGAATGGAAGAGGAGGGGCACCTGTGGCATCTTGTGGAAGGTGGACTTTGCAAAGGCCTACGATAGCCTGGATTGGAGATTTCTTTGGTCGGTGCTTAGGAGAAAGGATTTTCCGGAAATTTGGATTTCTTGGATGAGGAGATGTGTCACCACTGCCTCGTTTTCGGTCATGGTTAATGGCCATCCAGAGGGGGGTCTGATTCAGCTAAGGAGGGGGGTGCGCCAGGGGTGCCCTCTTGCACCCATGCTTTTTATCCTTGCGGCGGATGTCCTTTCTGATATGGCCACTCGGGTGGTCAACAGGGGCTTGTCGAAGGGGTTTTCCAGGGAGGGTGTGCTGGTCCTTGTCCTGCAATACGCTGATGATACACTTTTTTTCATTGAGGGGTGCCGAAGGAGGCTAGGGGCATGGCTATGGCCCTGGAGATCTTTGGTGAGTTGTCGGGTATGGTTAAGAATGATAGCAAACCAAAGTTTGTCCCTTTCAGCCTTGCGGATGTGGAGGCCGATGCATGTGAAATGTCGTTGGGTTCGGCGTGCTCTTTTCTACCGATGGATTATTTGGGGATGCCCTTGACCTTGGGCAGAACACAGGCGAGAGACTGGCTGAGGGTGGCGGAGAGGGTGGAGGAAAGGTTGGCGGGTGGAAGTCCGCGATCTTGTCGAAAGGGGGCCGGCTGATTCTGTTAAAGGCGGTCATTGCGTCCATCCCAATCTATTTTTTATCTAATCGTCGAATGCCTAAGGGGATCAGAGCCCGGATTGAGAAAAGGATGCGGGCTTTTCTGTGGGGAAAGCAGAAGGGTGGGTCCAAAGGGGTCCACCCGGTGGGTTGGGAGGATCTTGCTTGCAGGAAAGATCAGGGAGGGTTGGGGGTGAAGTCGCTGGAGCAAATGAATGATGCTTTGCTCCTTAAGTGGGCTAGTAGGATATGGGGGTCGGGGGAGGATCTTTGCCGTGATGTGGTTCGGCGGATCTATGGCGTGGGGGGGACGTTACCTTCGCAGGTCCCCCGTGTTGTCGCCAAGGTTTTAAATCTCGATTTCGATTTCGTTTCGAGATGTTGAAAAAATGAAACAATTTCGAAATTTCGTCGAAATTTCGACGAAATTTCGCCAATTTCGGCCAAAATCGGCCTACATTTGTGAAGGAATGGTAAATATCGAGATTTCGATTTCGGTTTCGGTAGGGTGTCGAAACCGAAATTTCGCCGAAATTTCGTCGAAATTTCGCGAAGTTTGAAACCATGGTTGCCGCGCCCACGAGGTTTTGGAGGGGAGTTGTGGAGGTCTTCTTGAGCAATATTGCACTCTTCAGGCCGGACGGATGACTGGACGGGGGGGAGGGGGCTTTGCTTGCGCTTCCCCTGGCTGTATGCCTTGGCTGATGACAAATTTTGTTCGGTTGCAGAATGTTGGGTTGATGGTAATTGGTGCCCCACCTTCTCGGCAAATTTTTCAGACCAGAGACTGGAGGAGTTCTTGGTTTTGCTCGATGCGTTGAGGGAGGTGGGGAGTCCTTCGGGGGGACGGGACCACTGGTCTTGGAGGGGGGGTCCTTTCTCAGTCAAGAAGACCTTCGGGGCTATCTCTCGGCCGCCACCGTCGCTCTCGGAGATGCTTAGCCGGGATTGTGCTTTTCTTTGGGCTCTCGGACTTCCGGAGCGGATTGGTTTCTTCCTTTGGCTGCTTAGGAGGCAGAGGCTGATGACGAGGGACCGTTGTGCGAGGCTTTTACACTCCATCTCGGACAGATGTTTACTTTGCAATGCTTCGATTGAGTCCGTGGAACATCTGCTTTTCCTTTGCCCCGTGGTGTCTCAAGTGTGGCAAAGGGCTGGCGTGGATTGGTGCCGTACGGACGGCTTTCGCGCCTTCTGGGGGGCGTTACGGGAAAACAAGGTTAGACCGAAGGTGGAGATTCTTCATCCGGTGGCCATCTTGTGGGCGATCTGGAGGGGCAGGAACGACTTGCTTTTCTCGGGACAAAGATTCTATAAGGAAAATGTGTGGTTCTCTGCAAGGTGTTTGGTGGATGTAATGGCCCTTTTTTAACAGCGCCTGGTTGTAACCTCCTATTTCTTCTTTTTTGTTTCTTTCTCCTATTTTTTTAATAAAGGCTTCGGGCGTGCACCACCGAGTGTATCCCCCTCTTTTGGATTCAAAAAAAAGTTTGGGTTGGCCCAGCCCAAGCCCAACCCGCTAAATCTTGTTCGGGCTTAGTATTTAGCTAAACTTCGATCGATTTCTGGGCCTCGACTAGGACGAAAGCTGACTATGTTAAATGAGCTTGGGCAAGGGCCCTACACGACCTACAAGGGCCCAACCCAATGCACCTCCTTATTTGGGAAATGCACATTCCTTTCAGATCAAGGGCTTCTCTTGGTTACTATGACGTGATGGAATAGTAATGGGATCTCTCCAAGATCCGATTGCCCCCACTCATGTTTAATCCCACATCTACTATTTGTGGTACCTGCTCTGTATGTAGGACTATATAAGGAGCCCCCCCACCTCTTGTACTCATTGAGAAATTCAAATAGAAGATTCGGTCCTTCGAGGCATTCTCTTGTTGTTTCATCCCACTCCTTAGGGAGTTGGGATTCACATAAATCCATGATGTTCATGTTTTGATTCTTGTTTCGATTCCGCTTCTCTGTTCTTTATTTTTTAACATGGTATTAAAGCAATTGATTTTAGGGTTTGTTCTTTAAGTCCCTTTTTTTGATTTGTTCTAAAATCTGGCTGCGACAATTCCCACGACGTAATTTTCCGGTCCTGATAGCACAGTTCTCGGTATGCTCTCCAAGGCCCAGTTCGTAATCTCAATGATGGATCTAGGGTTTATTCATAAAAAAGGGCTGCACTGGCTATTGAGATCATGGATCTCAACACTAAACCCTAGCTGCTGCCCAAAAGAGGCCTGCTTAGCCACATGAACAGTCCAGGTAGTATTTTTTTCCATCTCTGTTTCTGTCCGATAAGAAGAAGAAGAAGTCAAGCAACAACACATCTCTAGCCTACAATGCACAACTCCCCTCAAGTTTGTGCAATCAGCTAGCTCCAGACCGCAGGAACTCGTACACGACGACCCTTTGTGCCTTTGTGCACATGTAGACCTCCTGCATGCAGTAGACTGCCCCTGATCCAGATCATTGAAGCCCCTCCGGGCATCGCTCTCTCCAGACTGTAGGAGGCGACTCGCAACTTGCAATCTAGCTCAAGCCAACACGCAACCTAGATGAGGCTAGGCAACACCACAATGGAACTGCGGCTGAGCAACCTCATCAGGGATCCATCTTGAAGCTGCACCCCCATCATCTGGCGACCTCCCATCCCCTGACGACACCTCCTACTTCTCCCTTAATGGCGATAGCATGATGTGTTCTCCACAGGGTAACCTTAAATCGATGATGAAGACTCCCCCTCCAACCCTTCGTTTCTTATGTTGCATACATGGATTGTATTAAGGAAAAATATGGGTGGGGGGGGTGTTTCTGTCCCATGACAGGCTGCAACAAAAAAGTAGTTTTGAGCCTAGATTTGGGCCACATCTGAAAAAAAGAGCGGAAGTTCTGATTTGCAAAGAAAATGGGATGTCTAAAGGAAAAAAAAAGATGGTAGATCGAAAAAAAGAAAAAGAGAATGAAGCCGAAAAAAGGGAATGGCTTGAAAAAAGAAGTATTTTTGAGAAAGAAGATGATCTTACAGAAAATTCATACAAAAATAGCCGAAAAAAGAGAGGAAACGTCTATGAAAAAATAATTTGTGCAAAAAAGCCCACAAAAAAAGAAAAAAATGCATGCTTTTGTTTTGGTTTCTCCCAAATTGATAATCCATGCTCTTATTCTGTCAAGTATGGAGAAAGGAGTTAGATATGACACATATCCTTCTTCTTGAGATGTATCTATATGACTTCTACTATCATTACGATTGATAGACGGACACTCTAGACTATTACTAATATTAACCGTCTTCACCGAGCAGTGACTACTTTGTTGGGATGTCTCTATCTCGGACTGCTACTCGACGTTGGATTTTCTTCCTTGTACAATGACTACTACATGCATGACCGATGTTGTGACCCGATTGTCTCAGACCCGTCCTCGAGCAATGTCTTCCTTCTACCAACAGAGGTTACTTCAAATGGGGTGTCTCTATCCCCGTCTCTCTTAGATGTATCGAGTGAAGATGTGTTGTATATTTTTCACTTTTGTTGCAAGCTATAGCTTTCTCAGCTCCAGCTTGAGGGGAAATGTTGGAGAATGTATAGGTGTAATTGGATCTCTCAAAGTCCCAATTTACCCTCCACTCATGTTTAGTCCTATATCTACTATTTGCGGGACTTGATTTATCTGTGGGGCTATATAAGGAGCCTCACACCTCCTGTACTCATCGAGAAATTTCAATAGAATATTCACCCTTTGAGGCATTTTTCTGTAGTTTCATCCTGCTCCTTATGGAGTAGTGTTCCTCGTAAAATCCAAAATATTTATATTTTGATTCGTGTTTCTAGTTACACTTCTGCTTCTTTATATTTTACCAATAACTAAGGAAAGGTAGTGAAGTCATTGCTCGGGTGAAAACAACAACCCTATATTATGTAGGGGGAGGCGGAGACGATGATTCACTTCTTTTACACATGTGTGAAGGTGATGGATATCTTGGTTGAGTTGGGTCTCTTATGGTTGGACTTTATGAATCCAACAAGTCTTTGGGATCTCTTCGTGGGTGCATGGCTCCATTTAAATGGAGTACTATTAATGCCTATTGCAATATTTTGGACTTTTTGGCCCTCTCGTGGTTCTATATTTCGGGTGAAAGCAGTTTTATGTATAGAATGCGCTCCATCTTGCTAAGATTCTCCTTGAGGCATGACTTTTGTAATACATCAGTTTCACTAAGAAAGTTCTAATAAATCTATGGTGGACACCTTAGCGTATCCCCCCTATTTTCGAGTCAATGTTTTAGTTCCATTTCCCTTTTGTGGAATCTTTGAATTTTAAAATGGATTGCACACATACTTTGCATCTTAGCATATCTCAAAAGTTATATTCTATAAGTATGTGCATTATCAGTTGCAATTTTTATTTTACCTTGTATTTTGGAGGTACAGAATGCTGAAGCGTATGTTGTTGGGAAATGGGCATGCTCTAGTAATCAGTATTTGATGTATAACGAGCAGAACTCCATAGGCTTAGGTGATGGACCCTAAATTTACCAATAAATGTATTCGTCATAATCAATAGAAAATACTCAAAGGCAATATCCCAGTTTTAAGAGGGGCGCACTGTAAGGTTTGTAAAACTATATTGCAATACAAGAGACTAAACAATCCATGTAAATTATAACATCAACAATCGGTAGTATTCAGCATTGATACAAATACATATTCAATGTACATGTACATAAAATGTATCACACGTACAGATGCATGACTATATCAAAGAAAGTTGTGTTATGCCAAAGTGATATATGAATTTCAACCTGACCTAAAAGCATTTGCTTTATCACGGAACTAAGGTCTTAAATTTCGGATTCGTTTCGCCAAGTCTATGAAGAGAAATTTTGAAGAATTTTGCGGATATCGTCGGAAATCTTGTATTGACTCTAAACTCATTTTCTCTAAAAAGTAAGGGTTTTAAAGTTCCTAAATCAATAAATGGAATATAAATAAGCACTTATTTGAAAAATAAAGGTGCAACTATAAGTTTTGAAGTAGTATTATCGTCATAATTACATATATATTGATATGTACCAATAATATGCTACATAAAGTCAACACTAGACACTGCTCTCTGGAAGCAAAATCCATTATAATCACCCTTTCAACACGAACGAGATGAAACATGCAATAACTACTAAACACATACCCACACACGTGCACACACACAACCAGACACACATATGCCTCCTTGGAATGTGAACTTATAGTGATGTTGGGAGGAGCAATAAAGACTCACTTCAGTTCTGGGAGGGCAGGCAAGAGCAGGTGTAGATCATTGACCAAGCCCCTAATCTACTAGTGGTTCGTGTTCGATCCCACACACGCGTACACACAGAAGGAACCCACTTCAATGGTCTATTGGTAATGCAATATACCTACCACACAAAGGGCATATATATATACATAGATAAACATGCCCACTTTTACGGTATATTGTAGTGCAATACAGTGTTGCAGAAGACGATATTTGGTATTCAATCGGAGGGGTCACTGAATAGAGAATAATCGGTATTCGGGCGACTATTCGGAATTATTCGATTTTGTATTTTTTAATATAAAAATTATTTATAATACATATATTCTTATATTTTTATACATATATGGTCAATATTTAACATGAATCCAAGATAAAAGTACCAATCAATATGATAGATATATATAATTTGACATTTGTGGCGATACCGTCGTAAAATGTAACCCATAAAAATTGAAAATTGAAAATAAAAAAACACAAAAAATCAAAAGTCAAACTCAATCGGCCTAATAGTCGGGCTAGTCAGCCGACTATTCAGTCGGGCTGACTATTGCCCGACTGGAGGTCTGTTCAGTCGGGGACCCCCCACACCGCATAGTCGGACCGACTATTCGAGATAGTCGACCGTCTATTGCAACACTGGTGTAATATACCTACGACACAAAGGACTGCAATTCAAATCTTGAGGTTGGCACCTATATGTGTTTCCTCCTCGTGCTTCAATATATATAGGGTTTTCCAACGAGCCTTGAGCCCATTAGAATTGTAATGAACACACTCATTTTTATCAATATTTTCAATTATTTTGATTACAATATCTATTGGTTTACAAATGTTATACACATTCTTACTAATAATAATTAAATTAATATGTCATGATGATTGTATCTTTATTTAATATTGATGTCTTTTTTAATGACCATACCATATTAATTTAAGGTATGTTTTTTGTGAAAAAGATTACTAATAGTAATAGTAAGAATATGATATAACCTTTGTAAATTAATAAGTATTATGCTCAAATAGAAAACATTGGTAAAAATGAGTGTCTCATTACAATCCTAATAATCTCATAGTTCATCGGAAAAATTCCCTATATGTACAGAAAGAATACAAATATAAACTATAAAGCTTCTTCAGTTAAAATTTGAATTTATCTATTTACGCATGTTTTTAAATGATTTGATTTGGGTTTAGACATAAAATTTCAGAATTAACTAAGGAAACTTCTTCAAACAATATAAAAGTATCTAATAACTAAACACATTAGCGAGAAGTTGTTGGAAATTCATTGATAGAGACACATTTTGGTGAAAACGAAAGGTGACTTTTCTTATTTTTGCCATTTCGCTGAAATGACATGAAATTTTGATGAAATATCGATGATATTTCGCCAACATTTAGTCAAAATCTTGAAAAAAGGCAATGTTTTGATTTCACTGACCTGGAGAAATGGAATTTCCAGAGAAAATATATTGAATTTCGTTGAAATTAGAGGCCATGCACATAACATGCCTAAAATAAATAAAACATCCATATATTGTAACAAAAGTTTATTGGAAGAAAGAAGTATGCACCATGGTGACTATTGTGGGTTTCCTCCTTGATCAAGTCGAAGTATGTGGACTAATTTGTTCATGTGTTCGGTCAGAGAGGATTTGGAAGGAGTTATCCTTTTTTGATAGCTATTGGAAGTCATTGTTGGAGTATGCATTAGAGTTGGGCAATTGGATCTATCCAAGGTCCAATTAACACATCCACAAGTTTGGTCCCACATCATCTGTAAGTGGGACTCAATCATTCTGTTGGAGAAGTACACACCCATTGTAACGATTGAGGGAGATATCAATGCAGAATACTTGGCCCTTGAGAGGTCCTCTCCCATGGTTTCACCCAGGTCCTTATGGAATAGGGCTCCATTTGAAATTATGTAGTTCTTCATGCTTATATTTCATTATTTTGATTACGCTCCACACCATCGTTTTCTAAATGGTATCCGATCAGGTTCAATTTTAATTGTTCGTTCTTGAAGATTTTTTAATTGGTTCAAGTTGATATAGGTATCTTCTGAAACCCTAATTTTGCATTTTCCAAAGATTGTCATCAAGTTTTGAAGATTGTGTGCCAATTTCTGGTTATGTTCTTGTTGATGGTATTGATTTTTTAGCTATGATCTTTCAACTTTGAGTTCAGAGGGTTTTGAAACCCTAATTTCATACGACTGCTCGATTCCGCGCAAAGAGTTTCGGATCTAGGAATTTGATTTTATTATGCATCAACATCTATGCATGTATCCGAAGTTTCGTGCTTCTGAAGACCATATTGGGTTTTCAATAAACCCTAATTCTGTACGTCAATGATAAGTAGGGTTCGTTCTTGAAACCCTAGAGTCGAGGCTCAATTTGTGTACCTCCATCTCCAGACCTTCACCCCAGGTTCTACTGAGTATCTCCAGGCACAAGTGGCACCACTCTTCACGCAAGCATGGCCTCAAATTTCAACGAAATTCGGTCGAATTTCTGTCGAATATCGATATCAAATCGAAATCGAAATTCGACCGAAATGACCGAAATATGGGGGTCCTAGTACAAAAAATGACCGAAATGACCGAAATTTCGGTCGAAATTCCACCGAAATTCCATCGAAATTCCATCAAAATTCTGTTTTGGTCGGTACCGAAATGGTGACCGAAACCGACATTTAAGGCCTTGCACGCAAGAGCCCTCAATCATCTCCTAGTGATCATCCGGTTGCAAGTAGAAGCATTTCCACCAAGACTCCAAATTAGGCGGTGCACTCTTAAGCCTCCAAGCATGAGGCCCTCTTACACAAAGACCCTCTCCTTCGCATAAGGGCCTCATGGTACTAACTCCAGCACTGCCATCGCATCTTGAAGAGCACATAACTTCCTAGTGGAGCCCCTTCACTTGCACACTTTACAAGTTGCAGCGGCGATGCAACTGTCTTCTCTCCCCTTCCAGGCGATCTCGCGACGATTCTATCCTTCTTCTTTCTTCTCTCTTGCTGTCCTCATTGAACTCAAGGAACCCTATTTTATGCTGGAGTTGGAAGCACTATTGGGGTCATTTTTGTCCTTTTGGTTTATCTTTATTGGGCTCCTATATTGGAGGAAAAGGGAGACCATCCAGTTCTTGCCCAATCAGATTGGGAATAGATCAAGAAACACACTTGATATGGGCCCATTGCTGTAGCAAAAAAAGGGGGAGCCAAATGTCTATTGCTAGCTGCTGTAATTTTTTTTAACAAAAGACGTTTGGGCCCAAGTGGGTCGAGAGTTATGTAAAAAAAGGAAGGAGTCCTAATTTGTATTGGGCCTAAAGAAAAATTGAGAGTCAAAGAAGAAGAGGCCCATCAGGTCTCGAGTTTTGAGAAAAAAAGGGGTGTCATAAAAAACGTACGAAAAAAGTTGAAAAAAGGAGAATGACATAAAAAGTAAGAAGAAAACCTGAAAAATGAGATGACTTATTGGTTTTTGTTTCCCATCTTCATGTCTTCTCTCAACTTGATCGATGCCATCTATTCCGATCAGTATGGGAGACATGGGGAGTATTGACAGGTTCTAAATCTGTAGTTGGCACTGATCTAAAGGTGAAATCGGGTCTGGCATATTTGAACTCTCCGGTAGCGGCTGGTGTAACAGAGTCTGATTGCTTTCTTGCAGGTGCTGTCGCACCACCTTTCAAACAACCTTAAAGGCGAAACCTAATACTGCTAATCTAATAGAATTCTCCTGTGCTAGCACTATTAATTGGAAGCCTAACGACGATACCGAGTCTTCGGATATCCTGCTCAGCAGAGCTTTACCCGACTCCAGTTCGTCGAGTTGATCTGGACTAGAAGATTTTAGGGAAGTCAAAAAGCTAATGCGTCAAGGCTGTCATCCTTTTTGATAAGAGTAAATTGCCCATTCAATCTTTCAAAGAGCGGGGGAGTTCTATGATTCTTCCTACCCTTGGTAAATAGGCTAGTAACAATCAAGAAGTATAGAGCATCCAGATTCCGAACTATACAATTCAGATTCAGACTCTGCCATTCAGATTGGTTTAGAGTCCAAGTTAGAGGAACTTCATGTTCGAGTGACCTAATTTCTTCGAGTTCTCCATAGAGAGACTCCTTCTCAGATGCATATATATGCGATCTATTCGAGAGGTTCCCATTTTGATTTTGGCTCAGAGATTTCATTTGGACCATTAGCAACTCCAGCGTAGAAATCCCATTCTTCGAGCCAGGGTGGACTCAAGGTTTTCATGTGGATTCATAGGGATTCCAAAATAGAGATCCCATTCTCTAAGCCACTATGGGAGAGACCCAGTTCTCCGATGAGTAGATATTTTTCAGATTTCTTTCTCCGATGTCCTTGGCGAGGATCTTTCCACAACTTTCTCCAGTTTGGTCCTTCAAAAAGATGGAACAATTACATGCCAGACTTCTCTTTGTGGAAACTCATTTTGGTTTCAGTGACTCTGCACAATACACATTACACATTCTTTGATGAGGAGACTTATTCCAGTTTCAGTGGCTCTAATGGATGTAGTACAAAGCACACATTCTCTGATGAGGAGCCTCGGTTCATTTAACACTCCAGCTCTTCAGTTCTTCCTCACCAGCATGACATAAGAAGCAACGTCCTCAACTGACAACCAATAGAGTATGCATAGAGTTGATATTGTCTGCGGTGTCTTGTATTGTGTAAGTGAGCGATTTCTTTCTACTTGTTGAAGCTGAGGATTACATACTCCAGCTTGAGAGGGAGGGTTGGATTATGCGTTAAAGATTGTTAGTTGATCCCTCCAGGGTCTAATTACCACATCCACATGTTTAGTCTCACATCACCTGTGAGTGGGAATCAATCATTCTAGCAGGGCTATATAAGAAGCCCGTACGCATTGTAACCATTGAGAGAGATCAATATAGAATACTCAGCCCTTGAGAGGCATTCTCCCATGATTTCATCCCGCTTCTTATGGAGTAGGATTCCACGTAAAATAAATTCTTCATGTTTATATTTCATTATCTCTGATTACGCTTCCCCACTATCATTTTCTACAGATATGTTATTAAGACGTTCTCTAGGTATTCAACACTTTTAAACAAAATTTTGTGACATTGTGCATATGTAGAGATTTGAGCTCTATGATTGCAACCAAATGATGCAAGTTTTGGGGAGCAAGGTCTTAATTGGATGATGTCATGGCATGTTGTGCCTAATTGGTTCCTTGAGCGTGGCATAATTTTACGTGCCGATACTGATGCCTGTTTTGCCAAGTTTGAAAATGGGCATGCTAGGGACATGCTGACAATATGTCGACGATATCCTGGGATCATGCTGAAACAACTTAGAAAATATGAAAATTGGTGAGTTTCAAAGATGAAGTGCATGATGTTCCAATATGAATAAGTAATGTAATTTTAATATGAGGAAAGGGAAGCTACAACATGATGTAGCTAACCTTAGCTACATCAGGGGCAATTTCATCCTCTTTTTTTATTTATTTTTCGAAATTTTCATGATGGATTTTCATAACTATATCCTTCTAATATGTCATTCAAATTTCGTCAGAAACAGAGACTCCTACGGCCTCCATCCAGACAGTCATTTTTTAACGGTCACAGATTTGCTGTATTTTACCTGTTCTGGATGGAGGCCGTAGGAGTCTCTCTTCTAACAAAATTTGAATGACATATTAGAGGGATATAGTTATGAAAATCCATCGTGGAATTTCGAAAAAAATAAAAAAAAAAGAGGATGAAATTGCCCCTGATGTAGCTAAGGTTAGCTACATCATGATGTAGCTTCCCTTTCCTCTTTTAATATATCTGGTATGTGAGTAAACTAAAAATATAACATTAAATACATTTTGTCTTATTGATAATCATGAATATTAATACATCTCATTTACGGGGCATGACGATGCATGGAAAAATCTTTAAAAATGAAGACAAAAAGAAAACACACCACCGTAGTGATTCGTGTTTCATCCCCAAAATGAATTTCTTGTTGGATCTAGACATGATCTTTTGCTTTCTTGCTTGTGCAGATGACATGCTTTAACATCTTTCAAAATACTTTCTCGTGTCATAAATGGATAGAGGTTCCTGTAGTCCATGACAATTTGTCTTTACTCTTGGTCAGAAATAGTTTGGACCATTCAACACCTGTTTCTCCATGAGTAATATGAGCTTCTGATGATGCAAATACCGCCCATTCTTGATAAGGATGTTGATAGGGACCAACTGAAGTTTGTGAAAAGGGTGTGGAGAGTATTGAATAGATTCACATGAAAAATAATTAGCGTAAAATCATATTGTTGTGCAACTTTTACCTAACTAGAAGATCTCCATTCAACCGAGACCACCATCATAATTATATACATATACAGGAGGCGGAAGAGAAGCATGCAATTTTACTAAAAAGTATATAGAAAAAATACCACCGTCATGATATGATGATTCTGGAGATCTCATTAAGACTCTTGATTATAAGAATTTGAAGCATCATGAAAGGGTGGAAAGAAGGATGTTCAATGCTTTTGTATCGACAATCACCCATTTTCATCTTTAAGATACCCTTTAAGATATTATGTCCTCCATATAATCATTACGTGAAGGACTCCCATAAAAGCCATACTCATGGTCACCATACTGATATGACCTATACCCATTATATTCTCTTCTAGCTTTGAATATTCGACTGGTACTATTTGAAAATGAGTATACTTGGAGGAGCAATGAAAGCATAAAACATGAAGACATATATGAAGTATTAGAATAGAAGATAAAAATAAAAAAGAATCTTCATTAATATGTAACTCCCATAAATTATCAATCTGTCAATCTAGGATTGTCGGGTATTCTTTGTGAAAAAGAATCTTCATTAATATGTGCAAGCATACATGGAGGAGCAATGGCATCATAAAAAATGAAGGAAGAAACAATACATGACGGATGAGAATAGATGACAAACAAAGAAGAATTCCCTTAATCTAATACTGCACTTCATTTGTTGATTTGCCAATGGTATTACTTTTTTAGAAGTGAATAAGCATATTGTAATAGCAAACAAACTATAAAAAATGAACAAATAATACATGGTTGATGAGAACAGATGGCAAATAAAAGAAATCGCCACTTTGCGTAACTCCCAAACATTGTGTAATAATGTATTATATTTTATAATTTGATATTTTTGGAGCACATAAAGCAGCATGCACCATGTGCCCCAACATCTCAAAAGAAATGCAAACAAATTTACATGCACCTTTGGCATGCCCCACACATCGTCGGAAAGCCCCTTTTCCATCGACAGGCGGCAATGCCAACGATATATCTTGGAAGATCGACACGACCAAACCCATCGGCACGACACAATATGGTGGCATGCCAATGACACCTTAATCTATATAGGCGTTGGCTTCAGTATGGACTCTGTGATGCCTTTATTTTCTTCTTATAGTTTGTACAAGTTTTTTCATGGTTCATTCAATATATTTGGATTTCACAGAGTAGTTAGATCTTCAGTGGTTCTTTGGGATTTGCAAGCAGCCACTGCTAATTGTGGTCGACTTACATGGATGGTGAGCCTTCATTGGTGATTCAGTCGAGTAGGAAACATGAGTTTGAAGTTGGGATGTGAATAGATATGGATATATCCCATCTCCTATCTGTCACGGTATCCGTTTTAAACAGATTTTTGACATGTGTATCCATATCCATTTAAAATGGATACGGTTAGAGATATCACTTTGATATCTGCAAACATTCATATGCATATTGTATAACTGTTTTTATATATAATTATAGTTATAGATTCAGTTTAACCTCATTTAACATAATTTTATATGTTTTTCACCAATTTTATATCATTATATGATATTAGCGCATTTAATATATTTATATCATATGTATCTATCAAATATATGTATATATAAGCTAATCTATGTAGTATTTCTGATTTACTCGTATGCAATCAATCATTCATTTTACATCCTTATCTATTTTTATAAGGATATGGTAGCATACTTATAATATCTATACTTATAATATCTGTCAATATCTACATCCACATCCGCATCCATATTTGTATTTAAAAATGGATAAGAATATGGTATTTACCGATATCCATCCATTTGCGTTTTTGTTTTGCACTCAAGTGAGCACTACCTTACGCAATCAAAGAGCTGTTTGTAATATGACTACTTTCATTTCATTAGACATTTCAACATATTCTATTGAAAATTATATTTCAATCGATGTGAATTAACTGACATTATGTGGTGATAAACGATGGAAAAATTGCTTTTAAAATCTCATAGATCTTTGAACAAATCCACGATGTTGATCTGAATTAACTGACATTGATATTTTTCTCTAAAGAATTGTGCACAGGATGTTTTCATAGACCTTGGACTATGTAACATCACATTACGTGCTATTGTTATCTCCCTTTAGTGGATAATAGAACAAAGCAGCGAACAAATCCATGATATGCAATCTAGCACAGGCTGTTAGAATCGAATTATGTACTATCTCAAAGGTTACACTTTTGCGAAAACATAAAAAACAGATAATATAAGTTACAGATTTATCTGTTTTTATCCACTTCCTTTCATGCAAACATACATGCTATGTGTTTTTTTATCTATGTGCAGTATGTAGATTTGAGCAAGAATCCATGTAGCCGACCCTATTTATAGTGGGAAAAGGCGTCGCCATTTTTTCTTATGTGCAGTATGTAGATCACCACCGAATGCGCCCCCACCTGTCTCCAGCATGTAAATACCATTGTTCTTTTGAGTCGTCCAGTTATTTCTTGCCGTGCTACTTCTCCATCTTTACTCCTCTCCTGAACCATTGACCTGGCATTCAGTTGTAACTTGTTATGTTGATATTACCTGCCGTCGTCTTTCAACTATTTTAGATTGGGGAGAAATTAGCCACTAATATTTGTCAAGTGTGAATATTCGTGAGAAAAATTGGTCCATTTTTTGAATCTGAATGATGAGTTGGAAGTGTAATACATTTAGGATGGAAGATTTAGACTGTACCCTTATCTACACATCCGAAAACCACAACCAGAAGTAAGCCTCCTGTTGTCGAGTTGGGTTTATTACATGGATTTATCTGGGGGAGTGGGGTCATCTGCAGAAATAGTTCAAATACGTAAGAGCATCAAATGAAAATGAACAGTGACTATTTGCCGTTTCCCACAACTCTACCTTTGGTTTATATGAAGGCTCAAAGAGTTATGTTGTGATATCAGTATCTAAGAAATAGACGGTCACATGACCTAGAGGCAACCTTTAGTAGGGAACTATATATAGCTGCTGATATGTACAAGGCATGCTTTTTTTCCAAAACATTTTTCTATATCTCTGAAGCTATTACTTACTACTAAGTGCACTTTTTTGGCTGCAGGCTGGGAAGAAGCAGAGCTAACATCAAATAGGTAACTTTGATTTGCAAAGCTCCTGCGTGGAGGAGGGTGTTTAGTCGTAGGGTGCCTTCTGTTGAAGCTTATTTTTTTCCCCCACACTCCACTATGATTCTTTATATTAGCTGAACATATGAAGGCATGTATACCTCTTTATATTTACTTACTTGGATCCAAGTCCGAGAATAATTCTAAAATTCCTGTAGTTGAGAGATTAGGGTAAAGCCATGTTGGCGAGTGGGTAAATCTTGCTTGCTTTCACCGTGGATGTTGTATCAAAACACATGTATACGATAAATCATTTAAATTTCAACGGAGCATTAATTTTTACCAGCAATGTTGGATGTTGTAATTTTGGATTATTCCAAAAAGATTTTCAGTGGCAGGTTTTAAGCACTCTATAGTGGTGGTATCGAATGCATGGAATTCTTTGTAACACGGTGAGAATTATAAGGTGATGAAGCATTTTGTTACCTTTGCTTCTGAATTGTCAGGTCTTCAACGACTACTAATATGCAGAAGGCATAACTGAGACGTTTGACTAATGTTTTAAAAATCAAAACTGGCATCAAACTGGGATTGTGTCAGTTTTGGGTTTTTATGGTTGGACTAATGAGATCAACGCTAGAACTGGTGATGATATCATCAGTTCATACAAATCAGAAAAAATCAATTGTTGATTTAGTTTGTATGATCCAATCGGGACAAACTGAGTTAGATCGATATTTCATATAATAAAAATGACTAACATTTTCCAAGTTTTTCAGTACCACACGTCTTTGCTTCTATATTTTTACAAGATTATCGTAGTGGTTTTTTTTATTAGTACATATGTTTTATATTATACTAACATAAGGACTATTATTGTTTAACAATATATGGGCACAAGTGTAATTAAAAAGTGAAGGGTATAGATGTTATTAGAAAAATTTGAAAGGACATGAAATATATTTTTATCAAATTCATATAAATAGATAACTGTAATATGCAAAATTAACAACTTTAATACTATTCAAACTTCAATTGATGACAATTATTGTTGATTTATTTCTTTCTTATAGTATGATTATGACAACTTCTTTACGTGGAGCCATCGTTTGTTGCTATTGGAAGGTGGCAATTTCATGCACACTTTAGTAAGAGACGCAATGCTTGTAAAGTAATAAATAATACTTAGTCATTGGCACGCATGGAAATAAGAGAGATAAAGGAGTGCCATTACAATATGTTAGAATGAAAATAGATTATGAATACATTCTAAAATTTTGCATTTTTTTTAATAAACAAATAGATTGTCGAACTTGTGGTTTGATCTAATTGGTTCAACTTGATTAATGCGGTCTAATCAAGTTTTGACTAATTTTTATTTTTGATAAAAAATCGATGGTTGGACCGTTATACTTTCGATTCTTGATTTAATCGGTCGATTCGATTTCTAAAACCTTGCTTTTTGTCATGTGAGGTGCTAAAGTGGTCCTCCAATCTTTTATCCAACCATTTTTTTACTTGCATTTTTTAATTTAATTAATATTGATTCTTCATTTACATATATATATATATATATATATATCCGTTTCTTCTCTCATTTTATTGTACTATATATTCATCTAAAATCCCAACTCATTATGTTTGTTTATGATAGACATAGTTTGTATGTTTTAGGAGTTATTACTAGATTGGTATTCCACATATGGGGGGAAATTTGGTTTGTCCCTATCAACTATGTTAAAAGTTGTAATTAACAATGTGAAAATTATATTTTTCTTTTGCTCTTCTGATTATTGTATCTTTAGTCCTATTTATCATGTTGATCATTGCCATACAACTAAAAAAATGTCCATTCTCCATTAGTAATTACATTTTTAACTTCGGTTAAATATTTTTGCTTTCTTCGAAATTTTTGAAAATATCGATGCAATATTATATATCTATTAGTTTACCATTACAACTTTGATTAAAAATTCCTTCCCTCATTTCTTATCAAATATGTTCTAGGGATTTTTACCTGGCAAATCCTATAATCTTTGCCAATTACCTCTACGACCTTTGAAACATCGTATTTCCTCTCTCGACCCCGTAAACTTGCTCTGTCTTACCCCACAGACCCTACCGTCAGTTTTAACTTTATTTGAGTTAATTGCTTGGGTTAGTCTTGAGTTAATCTAACCAAAGAAGAATTTGATGATGGATCTTCCTCCTCCCCTTCTCCTTCTTCCTCCTCTCATTCCTCCATTCTTCTCTTCTTTGATGCAAAATTTTGATGTGCTCGGTGAAATCTTACTGTCAAACTCAACTGTTGAATAAAAAACCATCATCAACATCAAAACAATATTATGATCTTAATCTATCCACAAACTCCATAGAAAAAAACGAGATCAAAGAAAAGCAAAAGGCTAATCAAACCCAACACCTGCATAAACAACGACGATCAGTCAATCTCACATGTCGTCGACAGATCAATCTTTATGAGATTATCTTCCTCTAGCTCAATCTCGATCATCTCCTCCTCATCTTCCAATGAAGAAAATGCTCCTTGATCCCTCGCAGGAGTCGCTCCCACTA